>JAEOAD010000555.1:0-25000 GCA_036365145.1 Orientallactaga sibirica
CTGCATGGTGTGCAAAAGGCTCGTGTTAAACCTCAATACACAAAGACAGTAAATATTGTGATCTACATCCAGCGTAGTGTGCCTAAGGCCCTTTTGAAACTTAAGGACACACAGAAAGGACAAACAGATTCTAAACACTGTGAACTACGTCCTGCATGGTTTACACAAGCCCATGTGAAACCTCAATACACACAGACACTAAACACTGTGAACTACCTCCAGCATGGTATGCACAAGGCCCATTTGTAACATTAGGACACACAGACACTAGCAACTGTGAACTAAGTCTGGCAGGGTTTGCACAAGGCCCATGTGAAACCTCAATACACAGTGACACTAAACACTGAGAACATCCTACAGCATGGTGTGCACAAAGCACATGTGAATCCTCAATACACAGAGACACGGACCATTTTGAACTACTTCCAGCATGGTGTGCACAAGGCCCATGTGAATCCTCAATACACACAGACACTAAACTTTGTGATCTACCTCCAGCATGGTGTGCACAAGGCCTGTATGAGACCTCAATACACAAAGGCACTAAACAATGTGATCTACCCCCATTCGTGGTGTGCACAAGGCCCATGTGAAACATTAGGACACACAGACACTAACTACTGTGAACTACATCAGGCATGGTTTGCACAAAGCCCATGTGAAACCTCAATACAGACAGACACTAAACACTGTTAACTACCATTAGCATGGTATGCACAAAGCCAATATCAACTTTAGGACACGCAGACACTAAACACTGTGAACTTCCTCCAGTATGGTGTGCACAAGGGCCAAGTGAAAATTCAATACACAGAGACACCAAACATTGTGAACGACCTCCAGCATGGTGTGCACAAGGGCCATGTATAACCTCAGGACATACAGACCCTAAACACCGTGCACTACGTCCAGCATGGGGTGCACAAAGCCCATGTGAAACCTGAATACACTGAGACACAAAACACTTTCAATTACCTATAGCATGGGGTACACAAGGCCCATGTGGAACCTCAATACACACAGACACTAAACACTGTGACCTACTTCCAGCATGGTGTCCACAACAAGGCTCATTTGAAACCTCAATGCACAGAGACGCTAAACAGTGTGAACTACCTCTTACCTCCTGCACGCTGTGCTCAAGGCCCAAGCCCAAAAAACCTCAATACACAGAGACACAAAACACTGTTAACTACCTCCTGCATGGTGTGCAAAGGGCCAGTGTGAAACCTCAATACACACAGACACTAAACACTGAACTACATGTGGCATAGTGTGCAGAAGGCCCATTGAAACATCAATAAACACAGACAGTAAACACTGTGAACTGCCTCCAGCATGGTTTGCTCAAGCCCATGTGAAATCTCAATACACACAGCACTAAACATTGTGAACAACCTCCAGCATGGTGTGCACAAGGCCCATGCAAAACTTCAATACACTCTGATACTAAACACTGTTAACTACCTCCAGCATGGTGTGCACAAGGCCCATGCGAAACCTCAATGCACAGAGACACTAAACATTGTGAACTACCTCCAGCATGTTGTGCACAAGCCCATGTGAAACCTCAATACACACAGACACTAAACACTGTGAACTACCTCCAGCATGGTATGCACAAGGCCCATTTGTAACGTTAGGACACACAGACATTAGCAACTGTGAACTAAGTCCAGCAGGGTTTCCATAAGTCCCATGTGGAACCTCAATACACAGTGACACTAAACACTGAGAACATCCTACAGCATGGTGTGCACAAAGCCCATGTGAAACCTCAATACACAGAGACACTGAGACACAGAGAAATTTTGAACTACCTCGTGCACGGTGTGCACAAGGCCCATCAGAAACCTGAATACACGGGAGACATTAAACACTGTGAACTACCTACAGCATGCTGTGCACAGGGCCCTTGTGAAACCTGTGACACACAGATACTAAACACTGTTCACTACATCCGGCATGGTGTGCACAAGGCACATGTGAATCCACATCGGATTAAAACCACCACAATAACAATATACATATTTGTGTGAGAGTGTGTGTGAGAGTGTGTGTGTGTATAAGCACACTGTATTGTAAACCTCATTATCTCATAACGAAATCCATCATGGTAAGTCTATACCATAAACTAAGTTTAAAAAGAACGTTACATCTAATAACACAACCATACTATTTTGCATTTACAGGGAAACAAAAGAAAGGCTAACTCAGGCATTAGCCACATGTGAAAATAAAGCTTTCTACCAGAGGAGTCCCCAAACTGGCACAACTTCAAATGAAAGTAACTTTACATTATCCATTCTTCTAATTCTACTGCTTCCAAGTCTTCAATTCCCTTAGTCAACTATACAATACATTAATTGCCCCAGCATATTAGGTTGTACATTAAAAGTATACCTATACTCAAAGTACAATTAGCATAAGAGTATTTATTCATTCAGGCCACAACACCATTTTTCTCAATATGAAATAGTATTGGGGGCATGGGGCTTTGGGACAGGGCGGGATTACTTTTCTCCCATTTCCTCTGGAGGATGGCATGCCTTTGCTCCTGAGGTGAATGCCACCAGTTTGGAAGCAGTTTGCAGCTTCCTCCAAGGCCTAGGGAGCCAAGGGCCATGCTGCTTCTCTGTGACCACCTCCCCACAGCATCTCTCCTGAGCCCTGAAGGGCTGGTCCATGCAAGCCTGGCACCTTAGCACTGGGTTCTGAGCAGGCTGGAGCCCACAAAACTGCACTGGGCAAAGGTGCTCCAGGCGTGGGGACACCGGAAGTGGGGCTCTGTCATGGAGACACCCGCCTATCTTCTTCACAGGGAACCAGAGGCAGCCTGCCTTACCTGGGCTTAGTCCATCCATCAGTCCCTTTGGTCACCAGCTTCTAGAACCACTTTTTCACCTCCGGGGCAAGCTCCAGCCCTGTTCCCATGGGAAGCCGCCATGCCACACCCACGCGCCACTGCTGCCTCTCCTCCTATAGGCTCCTTGGTGTGGAGGGATGGGTGCCCAGGCCTGTTCCAACAGTGCCGTGCCAGTCAGCAACCTGCAGAGACCATCCCCACTGCTGACCAAGTAGGTGGGGGAAGATAGGGTGCTGTCTGCACCATGGCCTACTGCTCCAAGCTTGCCTGCCTTTATCTGCCCCCATCCTGAAGGTTGATGAAGTTCTCCCTCCCTCCCCCCTTGCTCTCTCTGTATCTCAAAGAAATAAATAAGAATAGTTTCAAAACATTAAAATAACGAAAATTCTTTTAAAAAATGGTTTCTTCTCAGCACCTAGTTCAGATGACAGAGAACGCAGTAACCAGACCTTTCTATCTCGGTGGGAGGAATCCTGTAGTAGAGCTATTGTAGTTACCATGGGAAAGCATCTAACAAGCCCCATATGGGAGAGGACTTGGAAACTTCCACGGAGATGTGATGTCTGCCCTCGTCCTTCAAGTTTAAATACTTGTCACTCGGAAAAGAAGACAGGAAAAGTATCTCATACAAAGAAAGGAGTGATATATTCATTGCACAAAAGCAACAGAGAGCAAGGGGTTTGGAAACCACACAAGAAATGTGAATGGAACAAGTAGAGCATTGGAGTGGAGGAACATAACCTTCAGAACAAAATTGTGTTTAAAGCAAATTACCTGACTTAAACCTTTCCATCCAGAGTGCTCTCCCTCTCCGCTTTCTAATCACACAGGCTCTTCTAGCACTTTGTTGCAGTCAGGTTCACATTGCTGGTAGAAATCAGCCTATCACAAGCAGCTTGTGAGGAAGAAAAAAAGAAGAGGTTTATTTTGGCTTACTGGCTCAGGGGGGAAGCTCCTTGAAGGCAGGGGGGGAAACAGTGGCATGAGCAGAGAATAGACTTCATGCCCTGGCCAACATAAAGTGGACAATAGTAACAGGAGAGGGTGCCAGACACAGGCAAGGGGGAGCTGGCTGTAACACCCATAAGCCCGCCCCCAACAGTACACTGCCTCCTGCTGAGAGCCTAGCATTCAGAACATGTATGCTTATGGCACACACCTCAATCCAACCACCACATTCCATTCCTGGCCCCCAGAAACTGATATCCATACATGATATAAAATACAATGCATTCAGTACAACTTTAAGAATCCCCATAGTTTTTATCAATCTTAGTCATATTCAAACATCCCCACAGTCCAAGGTCTTTGAACTGAGCCATAACACCAAAAACTCCCCAAGAAACCCCATAATGGCACAGAATAAACACACTGCAAAAGATGGCATTGGGCTTAGCAAAGAAATATTCAAACAATATACAATTTTAACAGGGCAAACATCAAACTCTGTAGGTCCAGTTCCAACAACTCTAGCCTGTGACAAATGTCCAAGTCCAGGAGTTCTAAATAGCAGTAAGTCTCTGGAGTTCCAATTCCACCCCTCCAGCTAGGCTACTCACAGTCCTGGAAAACTTCAACTGGGGCCAGCAGCTCTCCTTGACAGCCATCTCATGGTCCAGGCATCTCCACTGCAACCAATGGTTCATCTTCATGGACCCATGGGGTCTCCATGCAGGCATCCAGCAAACCTGCTTCACACTGCCCATGGTCATTTCCAAAACACAAGACCATGTTGCAAACCCAATGACCCTCTCTTTCCTACATTTCTCATACTCCACAATACCAGGTTGGGTGACAGTTTGTTGATCCGGGAGGGGGGGAGGAATAAAGCAGACTTTGAAGAACATGATACTCCTTGAGCACTCAGCCCCCTTCAAAAGAGTCTACATTCTTCCTATTGCACCTGTGCAGGTCAGCTGGCCCAGTTTCAACCTGTAGGAAGCAGTTAACCCAAAGATTTTCATGTATTTCTGTGGCATATACCTCTGCTCACACCAGTCCAAGTCTACACAGAGCAACCCTGCACAAATTCTCAGGACAAGGACATAACAGCAAGTATTCACGTGAATTGCTTCAAGCCATGGCCGAGCAAAGATCTTTCTCACCCTCATAAGCCAAACATCACAGTCTATAGTTCTTACAGCATCACGGGCTTTCCACTCTGACCAGAATAATCCGGCCAGGTGTACTTACAGCACTGCAAGGTATCTCTTAGGACAAGGTTTCAAATTCTTCCACATTCCTCCTGAAAATCAGTATGCATATGAAACCTCAATATACACAGACACTAAACTCTTTTAACTACCTCTAGCATGGTATGCACAAGGCCCATGTGAAACCTCAATACACACAGACACTAAATACTGTTAACTATCTCCAGCATGGTATGCATAAGGCCCATTTGAAACCTCAATACACACAGATACTAAATACTACGAACTACCTCCAGCATGGTATGCACAAGGCCCATTGAAACCTCAATACACACAGACACTAAAAACTGTGAACTACCTCCAGCATGGTTTACACAAGTCCCATGTAAAACCTCAATACACAGAGATACTAAACACTGTGAACTACATACTGCATGGTGTGCACAGGCCCATGTGAAACCTCAGGATACACAGACACTAATCATAGTGGAGAACCGCCAACATGGTGTGTACATGCACATGTGAAACTTCAGGTCACACAGACTCTAAAAACTGTGAAATACTTCCAGCATGGTGTGCACAAACCCATGTGAAACCTCAAGATGCACAAACACTAAACACTGTGGAGTACCACCAGTATGGTGTGTACAATGTCCATGTGAAACCTCAATACAGAAGATGCTAAACACTGTTAAACACCTCCTACATGGTGTGCACAGGGCCCATGTGAAACCTGAGGACACACAGATACTAAACACCATGAACTACATCAGCCATGGTGTACAACCTCAAAACCACACAGACATGAAACACTGTGAACTACATCCAGCATGGTGTGCACAAGACCCATGTGAAACCTCAGTACACACAGACAATAAACACTGTACAGTTCCTCCAGAATCAGCACTCCTAGGCATGTATCCTAATGACCCTCACAGTACCTTAGAGATACTTGTTCAACCATGTTCATTGCTGCTCTATTCACAATAGCTAGGAAATGGAACCAGCCTTAGGGTCCTTTAACTGATGAAGGTATAATAGAGAATTGGCACATTTACACAATGGAGTTCTATTCAATGGCAAAGAAAAACGAAATTATGAAATATGCAGGGGAAAGGATGGATCTGGAATGGACTATACTTAGTACACGCAGGCCCAGAAAACCAAAAATCTCTCAAATAACTTTGCATATCCCCTTTAACCCAAACTGCTCTCAATCTTGTTTGGAGAATCGGTTTGATTTTCCAGAAGGCAGATAAAATAGAGCAGAGCCAAGATTAATTGATAAGAAGAGAAGACAGCTGACTGCCCACCATGAGACATTGCATCTCTATCACATTTTTCAGGTCCAAGGAGAAATTGCAGAAAAAGTTGAACCATGAACCCAGGTCTTACTGCTAGCCTGGCCACCAGTTTCAGCCCCATGGTGATCAATCAAAACCCATCAAAGCAGAAATCCAGTGGCTACAGACAACTCAACAATAAATCAGACTGCTAACAGGCCTATCACTCTCAGAACATTGTGGACGAGGAGGTGGACAAATTGAAAGTGTCACAGGATGGATAGGAATAGTCTGAGGCCTGGTCCACAGCTACCCCAAACAACTAACTGAGGCCTTCATGAGCCCACAGTGAACACCATAATTCCACTGAGGAGGGCCCCAGGGAAACAGGAGCAGGGACGTGGGGATCAAGAAGTACAACCTGAACAAAAAAAAAAAAAAAAAAAAAAAAAAACTGGGCTGGAGAGATGGCCAGTGGTTAAGACGCCTGCCTCCAAAGCCTAAGAATGGCAGTTCCAATCTCCAGGTCCCATGTTTAGCCACAAAAAAGTGATGCAAGGGTGCAATGCTGCACTTGACCACAAGGGGGTGTATGCATCTGGATTTCATTCCCAGCAGCTGAGAGGGTGCTGGAGCGCCAATCTCTATCTGTCTTCCTATCCCTATCTCTCTGTGTCTTACTGTGTCTCTCTCCAAAATAAAAATAAATATTAAAAAAATTAAACACCTAAAATAACAATTTTTAAAAGTGGGCTATGGGACTGAACAGAGAGTTCTCAAGAGAGCAAACAAAAATGGCTCATGAATATCTTAAGAGGTTCTCAAGGGACTAGGAAGATGGCTCAGCCAGCACTCCCAGCATGCAGGGAGAATTCCCAAGACAGCCACATAA
This sequence comes from Orientallactaga sibirica, assembly GCA_036365145.1. Classification (NCBI taxonomy): domain Eukaryota; kingdom Metazoa; phylum Chordata; class Mammalia; order Rodentia; family Dipodidae; genus Orientallactaga; species Orientallactaga sibirica. Next base: position 7,195 of record JAEOAD010000555.1, read on the forward strand.
ACTGGATGCAAAAAAAAAATTAAAAAGGCATCTAGCATTCCTTGACAGAGCAATAAGCCCTGAGGTTCCAAACACACAATGCATGCCAATGAATGAATAAATATGTAAACAAAACAACAAATTTTTGAAAAATTGTACAGTAAGGCATAGTGGTACACACCTTTAATCCCATCATTCAGGAAACAGAGTTGCAAAGGATCACTGTGAGTTCAAGACCTGCCACTAAACACTTAGCGAATTCCAGATCAGAGTGGGATAGGGTGAGACCCTGAAACCTCAAACCAAACACAAAAAATGTGTTCAATGAGCCGGGTGGTGTGCTGGCACACGCCTTTAATCCCAGCGCTCGTGAGACAGAGGTAGGAGGATCGCCATGAGTTCAAGGCCACCCTGAGACTACATGGTGAATTCCAAGTCAGCCTGGCCTACAATGAGAACCTACCTTGAAAGAAACAAAAGTGTTCAACATCCCTTAGCTGTAAGGGACAATGCAAAAACTACTTTGAGATTCCATTATCCAGTCAGAATGGTTAGCATAAAAATCCAATGAGGGCTGCACAATTCATAGTGATTAGTCCCAGGAACAGAGCTAGACACAGCATTTCCCAAATTACATAAGTTTGTTTTCATTCTTGGATGATCTAGAATTCACACCTAATGCATACTTCATCATCATGATGACTCTAAGGCAGTTTTACAAACCTGCATACTATATATATATATGTATAGATTTAAAATTGTGTGCTATATTTTATTTGGTGTGCTACTGTTATTTCATCATTTTCCCTGGTAATTTTATACTGTATTTTAAATTTTTTATTATTATTTATTGGTTTTTTTTGGAGAGAGACACAGAGACAGAGTGAGACAGAAAGGAAGAGGAAGACAGAGATGGGTGCACAAGTGCTCCTGATGAGAACAAAATCTCAAGACACAGAGACACTGAGACACAGAGAAATTTTGAACTACCGTCACTTATACTGCATTTTTTGTCATCAGAAACCTGTTGTGGTATGTTTGACATTAAACATTTATGGATACATATAGATCTGCCCATGCAGATGCCAGAGAATGTCTGATGAAACCTCTATCTCTCAGCCTGATATTTTCTTGAGACTGTCTCTATGAATGGGGAGCTGGGGTTTTATTGAAGCTGAGAGGTGTTCTGGATTAAACCGTGTGTGTGTGTGTGTGTGTGTGTGTGTGTGTGTTGTGTGTGTGGGTGTGTGTGAGTGTGTGTGTGTATTTGCACACTGTACTGTAAACCTCATTATCTCATAACGAAATCCATCATGGTAAGTCTATACCATAAACTAAGTTTAAAAAGAACGTTACATCTAATAACACAACCATACTATTTTGCATTTACAGAGAAACAAAAGAAAGGCTAACTCAGGCATTAGCCACATGTGAAAATAAAGCTTTCTACCAGAGGAGTCCCCAAACTGGCACAACTTCAAATGAAAGTAACTTTACATTATCCATTCTTCTAATTCTACTGCTTCCAAGTCTTCAATTCCCTTAGTCAACTATACAATACATTAATTGCCCCAGCATATTAGGTTGTACATTAAAAGTATACCTATACTCAAAGTACAATTAGCATAAGAGTATTTATTCATTCAGGCCACAACACCATTTTTTCTCAATATGAAATAGTATTGGGGGCATGGGGCTTTGGGACAGGGTAAAATTACTTTTCTCCCATTTCCTCTGGAGGATGGCATGCCTTTGCTCCTGAGGTGAATGCCGCCAGTTTGGAAGCAGTTTGCAGCTTCCTCCAAGGCCTAGGGAGCCAAGGGCCATGCTGCTTCTCTGTGACCACCTCCCCACAGCATCTCTCCTGAGCCCTGAAGGGCTGGTCCATGCAAGCCTGGCACCTTAGCACTGGGTTCTGAGCAGGCCAGAGCCCACAAAACTGCAGTGGGCAAAGGTGCTCCAGGTGTGGGGACACTGGAAGTGGGGCTCTGTCATGGGGACCCCCGCCTATCTTCTTCACAGGGAACCAGAGGCAGCCTGCCTTACCTGGGCTTAGTCCCTCCATCAGTCCCTTTAGTCACCAGCTTCTAGAACCACTTTTTCACCTCCGGGGCAAGCTCCAGCCCTGTTCCCATGGGAAGCCGCCATGCCACACCCACGCGCCACTGCTGCCTCTCCTCCTATAGGCTCCTTGGTGTGGAGGGATGGGTGCCCAGGCCTGTTCCAACAGTGCCGTGCCAGTCAGCAACCTGCAGAGACCATCCCCACTGCTGACCAAGTAGGTGGGGGAAGATAGGGTGCTGTCTGCACCATGGCCTACTGCTCCAAGCTTGCCTGCCTTTATCTGCCCCCATCCTGAAGGTTGATGAGGTTCTCCCTCCCTCCCCCTTTCTGTCTCTGTATCTCAAAGAAATAAATAAGAATAGTTTCAAAACATTAAAATGATAACGAAAATTCTTTTAAAAAATGGTTTCTTCTCAGCACCGAGTTCAGATGACAGAGAACGCAGTAACCAGACCTTTCTATCTCGGTGGGAGGAATCCTGTAGTAGAGCTATTGTAGTTACCATGGGAAAGCATCTAACAAGCCCCATATGGGAGAGGACTTGGAAACTTCCACGGAGATGTGATGTCTGCCCTCGTCCTTCAAGTTTAAATACTTGTCACTCGGAAAAGAAGACAGGAAAAGTATCTCATACAAAGAAAGGAGTGATATATTCATTGCACAAAAGCAACAGAGAGCAAGGGGTTTGGAAACCACACAAGAAATGTGAATGGAACAAGTAGAGCATTGGAGTGGAGGAACATAACCTTCAGAACAAAATTGTGTTTAAAGCAAATTACCTGACTTAAACCTTTCCATCCAGAGTGCTCTCCCTCTCCGCTTTCAAATCACACAGGCTCTTCTAGCACTTTGTTGCAGTCAGGTTCACATTGCTGGTAGAAATCAGCCTACCACAAGCAGCTTGTGAGGAAGAAAAGAAGAAGAGGTTTATTTTGGCTTACTGGCTCAGGGGGGAAGCTCCTTGAAGGCAGGGGGGAAACAGTGGCATGAGCAGAGAATAGACTTCATGCCCTGGCCAACATAAAGTGGACAATAGTAACAGGAGAGGGTGCCAGACACAGGCAAGGGGGAGCTGGCTGTAACACCCATAAGCCCGCCCCCAACAGTACATTGCCTCCTGCTGAGAGCCTAGCATTCAGAACATGTATGCTTATGGCACACACCTCAATCCAACCACCACATTCCATTCCTGGCCCCCAGAAACTGATATCCATACATGATATAAAATACAATGCATTCTGTACAACTTTAAGAATCCCCATAGTTTTTATCAATCTTAGTCATATTCAAGCATCCCCACAGTCCAAGGTCTTTGAACTGAGCCATAACACCAAAAAATCCCCAAGAAACCCCATAATGGCACAGAATAAACACACTGCAAAAGATGGCATTGGGCTTAGCAAAGAAATATTCAAACAATATACAATTTTAACAGGGCAAACATCAAACTCTGTAGGTCCAGTTCCAACAACTCTAGCCTGTGACAAATATCCAAGTCCAGGAGTTCTAAATAGCAGTAAGTCTCTGGAGTTCCAATTCCACCCCTTCAGCTAGGCTACTCACAGTCCTGGAAAACTTCAACTGGGGCCAGCAGCTCTCCTTGACAGCCATCTCATGGTCCAGGCATCTCCACTGCAACCAATGGTTCATCTTCATGGACCCATGGGGTCTCCATGCAGGCATCCAGCAAACCTGCTTCACACTGCCCATGGTCATTTCCAAAACACAAGACCATGTTGCAAACCCAATGACCCTCTCTTTCCTACATTTCTCATACTCCACAATACCAGGTTGGGTGACAATTTGTTGACCCGGGGGGAATAAAGCAGACTTTGAAGAACATGATACTCCTTAAGCACTCAACCCCCTTCAAAAGAGTCTACATTCTTCCTATTGCCCCTGTGCAGGTTAGCTGGCCCAGTTTCAAGTGAAGCAGTTCACCCAAAGATTTTCATGTATTTCTGTGCCATATACCTCTGCTCACACCAGTCCAAGTCTATACAGAGCAACCCTGCACAAATTCTTAGGACAAGGACAAAACAGCAAGTTTTCACATGAATTTCTTCAAGCCATGGCCGAGCAAAGATCTTTCTCACCCTCATAAGACAAACATCACAGTCTATAGTTCTTATGGCATCATGGTCTTTCAACTCTGACCCGAATAATCCAGCCAAGTGTACTTACATCACTGCAAGGTATCTCTTAGGACAATGTTTCAAATTCTTCCACATTCCTCCTGAAAATCAGTATGCATATGAAACCTCAATATACACAGACACTAAACTCTTTTAACTACCTCTAGCATGGTGTGCACAAGGCCCACGTGAAACCTCAATACACACAGACACTAAACACTGTTAACTACCTCCAGCATGGTTTACACAAGTCCCATGTGAAACCTCAATACACACAGACACTAAACACTGTTAACTACCTCCAGCATGGTTTACACAAGTCCCATGTGAAACCTCAATACACACAGACACTAAAAACTGTGAACTACCTCCAGCATGGTTTACACAAGTCCCATGTAAAACCTCAATACACAGAGATACTAAACACTGTGAACTACATACTGCATGGTGTGCACAGGCCCATGTGAAACCTCAGGATACACAGACACTAATCATAGTGGAGAACCGCCAACATGGTGTGTACATGCACATGTGAAACTTCAGGTCACACAGACTCTAAAAACTGTGAAATACTTCCAGCATGGTGTGCACAAACCCATGTGAAACCTCAAGATGCACAAACACTAATACTGTGGAGTACCACCAGTATGGTGTGTACAAGCACATGTGAAACCTCAATACAGAAGATGCTAAACACTGTTAAACACCTCCTACATGGTGTGCACAGGGCCCATGTGAAACCTGAGGACACACAGATACTAAACACCATGAACTACATCAGCCATGGTGTATACCTCAAAACCACACAGACATGAAGCACTGTGAACTACATCCAGCATGGTGTGCACAAGACCCATGTGAAACCTCAGTACACACAGACAATAAACACTGTACAGTTCCTCCACCTTCAGCACTCCTAGGCATGTATCCTAATGACCCTCACAGTACCTTAGAGATACTTGTTCAACCATGTTCATTGCTGCTCTATTCACAATAGCTAGGAAATGGAACCAGCCTTAGGGTCCTTTAACTGATGAAGGTATAATAGAGATTGGCACATTTACACAATGGAGTTCTATTCAATGGCAAAGAAAAACGAAATTATGAAATATGCAGGGGAAAGGATGGATCTGGAATGGACTATACTTAGTGAGGTACGCAGGCCCAGAAAGCCAAAAATCTCTCAAATAACTTTGCATATCCCCTTTAACCCAAACTGCTCTCAATCTTGTTTGGAGAATCGGTTTGATTTTCCAGAAGGCAGATAAAATAGAGCAGAGCCAAGATTAATTGATAAGAAGAGAAGACAGCTGACTGCCCACCATGAGACATTGCATCTCTATCACATTTTTCAGGTCCAAGGAGAAATTGCAGAAAAAGTTGAACCATGAACCCGGGTCTTACTGCTAGCCTGGCACCAGCTTCAGCCCCATGGTGATCAATCAAAACCCATCAAAGCAGAAATCCAGTGGCTACAGACAACTCAACAATAAATCAGACTGCTAACAGGCCTATCACTCTCAGAACATTGTGGACGAGGAGGTGGACAAATTTTAAGTGTCACAGGATGGATAGGAATAGTCTGAGGCCTGGTCCGCAGCTACCCCAAACAACTAACTGAGGCCTTCATGAGCCCACAGTGAACACCATAATTCCACTGAGGAGGGCCCCAGGGAAACAGGAGCAGGGACATAGGGATCAAGAAGTACAACCTGGTTAAAAAAAAAAAAAAAAAAAAAAACTGGGCTGGAGAGATGGCTTAGTGGTTAAGACGCCTGCCTCCTAAGCCTAAGAATGGCAGTTCCAATCTCCAGGTCCCATGTTTAGCCAGATGCAAAGTGATGCAAGGGTGCAATGCTGCACTTGACCACAAGGGGGTGTATGCATCTGGATTTCATTCCCAGCAGCTGAGAGGGTGCTGGAGCGCCAATCTCTATCTGTCTTCCTATCCCTATCTCTCTGTGTCTTACTGTGTCTCTCTCCAAAATAAAAATAAATATTAAAAAAATTAAACACCTAAAATAACAATTTTTAAAAGTGGGCTATGGGACTGAACAGAGAGTTCTCAAGAGAGCAAACAAAAATGGCTCATGAATATCTTAAGAGGTTCTCAACGGGGACTAGGAAGATGGCTCAGCCAGCACTCCCAGCGCAGGGAGAATTCCCAAGACAGCCACATAAACTGGATGCAAAAAAAAATTAAAAAGGCATCTAGCATTCCTTGACAGGAGCAATAAGCCCTGAGGTTCCCTCACACAATGCATGCCAATGAATGAATAAATATGTAAACAAAACAACAAATTTTTTGAAAAATTGTACAGTAAGGCATAGTGGTACACACCTTTAATCCCATCATTCAGGAAACAGAGTTGCAAGGATCACTGTGAGTTCAAGACCTGCCTGAGGCTACTTAGCGAATTCCAGATCAGAGTGGGATAGGGTGAGACCCTACCTCAAACCAAACACAAAAAAATGTGTTCAATGAGCCCGGTGTGCTGGCACACGCCTTTAATCCCAGCGCTCGTGAGACAGAGGTAGGAGGATCGCCATGAGTTCAAGGCCACCCTGAGACTACATGGTGAATTCCAAGTCAGCCTGGCCTACAATGAGAACCTACCTTGAAAGAAACAAAAGTGTTCAACATCCCTTAGCTGTAAGGGAAATGCAAAAACTACTTTGAGATTCCATTATCCAGTCAGAATGGTTAGCATAAAAAAATCCAATGAGGGCTGCACAATTCATAGTGATTAGTCCCAGGAACAGAGCTAGACACAGCATTTCCCAAATTACATAAGTTTGTTTTCATTCTTGGATGATCTAGAATTCACACCTAATGCATACTTCATCATCATGATGACTCTAAGGCAGTTTTACAAACCTGCATACTATATATATATATGTATAGATTTAAAATTGTGTGCTATATTTTATTTGGTGTGCTACTGTTATTTCATCATTTTCCCCTGGTAATTTTATACTGTATTTTAAATTTTTTTATTATTATTTATTTTTTTTTTTTTTGGAGAGAGACACAGAGAGAGAGAGAGAGTGAGAGAGAAAGGAAGAGGAAGACAGAGATGGGCGCACCAGCAGTGTCTCAGCTGATGAGAACAAAATCCAGATGTGTGCGCCCCCTTGTGGTCAAGTGCGACATTGCCCTTGCGTCACTTATACTGCATTTTTTGTCATGTGTGGTATATGTGTTGTGGTATGTTTGTTGTGTGCTGTATTTATGGATACATATAGATCTGCCCATGCAGATGCCAGAGAATGTCTGATGTCTTCCTCTATCTCTCAGCCTGATATTTTCTTGAGACTGTCTCTATGAATGGGGAGCTGGGGTTTTATTGAAGCTGAGAGGTGTTCTGGTCTAAGCCCCCCGTGTGTGTGTGTGTGTGTGTGGGTGTGTGTGGGTGCGTGTGTGTATTTGCACACTGTACTGTAAACCTCATTATCTCATAATGAAATCCATCATGGTAAGTCTATACCATAAACTAAGTTTAAAAAGAACGTTACATCTAATAACACAACCTTACTATTTTGCATTTACAGGGAAACAAAAGAAAGGCTAACTCAGGCATTAGCCACATGTGAAAATAAAGCTTTCTACCAGAGGAGTCCCCAAACTGGCACAACTTCAAATGAAAGTAACTTTACATTATCCATTCTTCTAATTCTACTGCTTCCAAGTCTTCAATTCCCTTAGTCAACTATACAATACATTAATTGCCCCAGCATATTAGGTTGTACATTAAAAGTATGCCTATACTCAAAGTACAATTAGCATAAGAGTACTTATCCATTCAGGCCACAACACCATTTTTTCTCAATATGAAATAGTATTGGGGGGATGGGGCTTTGGGACAGGGCGGGATGACTTTTTTCCCATTTCCTCTGGAGGATGGCATGCCTTTGCTCCTGAGGTGAATGCCGCCAGTTTGGAAGCAGTTTGCAGCTTCCTCCAAGGCCTGGGGAACCAAGGGCCATGCTGCTTCTCTGTGACCACCTCCCCACAGCATCTCTCCTGAGCCCTGCAGGCCCGGACCACGCAAGCCGGGAACCTTGGTACTGTATCGCGGAGGCTGGAGCCCACCAGCGCCGAGGTGGCCGAAGGGGCTCCTTCGAGGGGTTCCGGGCGAGGGGACACCGTCGTGGGGGCTCCGGGCGTGGGGGGCGACACCGGGGACACCGTCCGTGGGGGCGGGCGTGGGGACACCGTCCCTCCTGGGGACACCGTCGTCGGGCGGGGGCTGGAGGCCGGGCGTGGGGGCGAGGGACACCGGCCGGGCGAGGGGACACCTCTCCGCGTGGGGAGCCGTGGGGCTGCCGGCCTTACCTGGGCGTAGTCCGTCCTCGTCCCCTGGTCAGCAGCTTCTTGAACCGTCTTCTCACCCCGGGCTCGCTCCACCCCGTGCCCGCGGGCAGCCGCCCCGCGAGGTTCCCGGGTGTGGAGCGAGGCGCGCCCAGGCCCGTCCCAACCGCCCAGCTGAGCGCGTGCACGTCCGCTCCTGACCCGAGACGCCGGGGTCATCCTCGAGGGACGTCCACGCGCCCGTCAATCACCTGCAGATGACCCAGGGAGGGGGCGCCAGTCAGCGGGAAGTCCTCAGCACGGCGCAGAGACCATCCCCACTGCTGAGCAGGTACTTGGGGAAGATTGCCTGCAGTCTTCCGGAGCTGTCCGCTGTGTTTCCTGAAAACATGCCAGGACCCCAGTTCCACTCTGCTGGCCCCTTCCAGCATCTTCAGCACAAAGTCAAGTCAACTTGAAAACTTGATATACTCTGCACTGTGAGTACGTGTAGAATAAGTTGACAAAGTATGATTTTCAAGTCAATTCTGTCTGAGCTTTTTTCTTTTCCTTTCTTTTCTTGTTTCTTTTTTAAATATTTATTTATTTATTTTCTATTATTTTATTTACTTTATTTGATTTATTTTATTGATTATTTTATTGATTTATTATTTTATTTTATTATTTTGTTACTTATTTTATTTCATTTTATTTTGGATTTTCAAGTTAGGGTCTCACTCTAGTCTAGGCTGACCTGGAAATCACTATGTAGTCTCAGAGTGACCTTGTATTCATAGCAATCCTCCTACCTCTGCCTCCTGAGTGCAAAGGCAGGAGGATCACCCAAAATTATTTTCAGCCAGTATTGTTTAAGTTGTTGAGGGTTGCAGTTGTCCCAAATTTCCATAGATCCCTGGATTGACTGGCAATAATTAATTAACTAGGACCTTTTATTTTATCATAAATGTAGCAGTTTTGAATCACATGGGACTTTAACATTCTTTTTCAACTGTTTCTTTTTTTACTATTTTATTTATTTGAGACAGAGAAAGGCAGAGAGAGGGAGAAAAGGAGGGAGAGAATGGGCACACCAATTAGTTGGTGTATTTCTGTAGTTTATCATTATCTCCTAGTAATTTCATTCCTCCTATGTTGTCATGTACTATATATGCGGTGTGGTCTGCTTGTGTGTGTGGTGTATCTTTCTATATGTGTAGATCTGCCCGTGCAGATGCCAGAGGAGAAAGTCTGGTGTCTTCTCTCTGTCACCTGATATTTTCTTGAGACGGCCTATGTGAATGTGGAGCGGGAGTTTTCTTGAAGCTGAGAGATGTTTTGCTCTAAGCTCTCCACAGACCTGGCATGACCACGTACAAGGACATGGGCAACCATTTCTGTGCGTCCTGGAGAACCAAACTCAAATGGACACAGGTGATCCCAGGCCCGCACCCTTTCAGCAAGTGCTCTTACCCAACGCGCCATCACCTCAGCCCAGACAAGGTATTTGTAACAAGTCTATACAGACTCACCACTACTCTCTTTAGTCTTTACATAGCAATCGCTCCAAATTGAAAGAGTGGTTTCTATCACAGAAGCTATAGTAAGGCCTCTTTCCTACTGGTTTTTAGTAGCTGCTGGAGCGATCTTCCCATGGCTTGGGTAAAGCTCACAGCAGGAAAGGGTTCATCTTGGCTTACAGTCTCCAGGGAAGCTTCAGCATGTGAGGAGAAAGCATGGCTGAGCAGAGGCTGGACATCATCTCTGCCACAGCACGAGGCAAACAGCAGCAAGAGAATGAGTCAAACGAACACTGGCAAGCTAGGAGCTAAGTAACTCAGGCATTAGCCACATGTGAAAATAAAGCTTTCTACCAGAGGAGTCCCCAAACTGGCACAACTTCAAATGAAAGTAACTTTACTGTTAGCCATCCTTACTGGGGTAAGGTGGAATCTCATTGTTGTTTTAATTTGCATTTCCCTGATGATTAGGGATGTTGAACATTTTCTTAAATATGTGTTTGCTATTTATATTTCTTCCTCTGAGAACTGCCTGTACATTTCTTTGCCCCACTTTGTGTGTGGGTTGTTTGGTGGTATATTGTTTAGGTTTTGGAGTTCTTTGTAGATTCTAGAAATCAGGCCTCTGTCAGTTGTATAGCTGGTGAAAATATTCTCCCATCCTGTGGGTAACCTGCTGCCTTTGGTTATAGTATGTTTGTCAGTGAAAAAGCTGTTCAGCTGCATGAGATCCCAATGGTTGAGTGATTGTTTAATTTCCTGAGCTGCTGTGGTTTTGTTCAGGAAATCTTTTCCCACTCTTATGTCACGGAAAGTTCCTCCTATTTTTTCTTCCAGTAGATACAGTGTTTCTGGTTTTATATTAAGGTCTTTGATCCATTTGGACTTAATTTTTGTGCATGGAGAGATGTGTAGGTCAAGTTTCATTTTCCTACATATGGTTGTCCAGTTTGTCCAGCACCATTTGTTGAAGATGCTGTCTTTTCTCCATTCTGTGTTGGAAGGGCCTTTGTCAAATATCAAGTAGCTGTAGTTATTTGACCTGAAATCTGGGTCTTCAATTCTGTTCCATTGGTCTATATTCCTGTTTTTATGCCAGTACCATGTTGTTTTTATTACAATGGCTTTGTAGTATAGCTTTAGATTAGGCATGGTGATGCCTCCAGAGGTATTTCTTTTGCTGAGGATGAGCTTGGATATCCGAGGCCTTCTGCCTTTCCATATAAATTTTGAGATAGTTTTTTCTATCTCATTGAAGAAGGAAGTTGGGATTTTTATCGGCATTGCATTGAATCTATAGAGTGCTTTTGGTAAGATTGCCATTTTCACAATGTTAATTCTACCAATCCAGGAGCATGGGAGGTCTTTCCATTTTTGTAGGACCTCCTCAATTTCTTTTTTGAGAGTTTTTATGTTTTCATTGTATAGGTCTTTCACTTCCTTAGTCAATGTTATTCCAAGGTATTTTATTTTCTTTGTTGCAATTGAAAACGGGATGATGTTAGTTATTTCTTTTTCTGTCTCTTTGTCCTTTGCATACAGAAAGGCTATTGATTTCTGTGCATTGATTTTATATCCTGCTACTTTGCTGAAGGTGCTAATCATCTTTAAGAGTTTTGAGATGGAAGTTCTCGGGTCACTTATGTATAGAATCATGTCATCTGCAAATAGGGCTAACTTAACTTCTTCCTTTCCAATTTGTCTTATTGCTTGAGCTAATACTTCTAGCACTATGTTGAAGACACTATGTTGAGAGTGGACACCCCTGTCTTGTTCCTGACCTCAATGGGAATTCCTTCAGTCTCTCCCCATTTAGAATTACTTGGGCTTTAGGAGCTTTATATATAGCCTTTATTATGTTGAGAAATGGGCCATCTATGCCTATTCTCTCCAGTGTTTTGATCATAAAGTGATGTTGTATTTTGTCAAAGCCCTTCTCTGCATCTATCGAAATGACCATGTGGTTTTTGTGTTTTAGCTTGTTTATTTATGTGGTGTATTACATTGATAGGTTTCCATATGTTGAACCATCCCTGAGTTCCAGGGATGAAGCCTACTTGATCAAGGTGGATAATGCTTTTGATGTACTGTTGAATTTGGTTGCAAGAATTTTGTTCAGGATCTTTGCATCTATGTTCATCAGAAAAATGGGCCTATAATTTTCCTTTCTTGTGGCATCTCTATTATCCATTATTCTAATTCTACTGCTTCCAAGTCTTCAATTCCCTTAGTCAACTATACAATACATTAATTACCCCAGCATATTAGATTGTACATTAAGTATGGCTTTGCTCAAAGTACATTTAGCACAAGAGTACTTATTCATTCAGGCCACAACACCATTATTTCTCAATATTAAATAGTATTGGGGATTTTTTTTCTCAATATTAAATAGTATTGGGGGATGGGGCTTTGGGACGGGGGGAATTACTTTCTTCCCATTTCCTCTGGAGGATGGCATGCCTCTGCTCCTGAGGTGAATGCCACCAGTTTGGAAGCAGTTTGCAGCTTCCTCCAAGGCCTAGGGAACCAAGGGCCATGCTGCTTCTCTGTGACCACCTCCCCACAGTATCTCTCCTGAGCCCTGAAGGGCTGGTCCATGGAAGCCTGGCACCTTAGCACTGGGTTCTGAGCAGGCTGGAGCCCACAAAACTGCAGTGGGCAAAGGCGCTCCAGTCTTGGGGACACCGGAAGTGGTGCTCTGTCGTGGGGGCCCCCCTCTATCTTCTTCACAGGGAACCAGAGGCAGCCTGCCTTACCTGGGCTTAGTCCATCCATCAGTCCCTTTGGTCACCAGCTTCTAGAACCACTTTTTCACCTCCAGGGCAAGCTCCAGCCCTGTTCCCATGGGAAGCCACCCTGCCACACCCATGTGCCACTGCTGCCTCTCCTCCTATAGGCTCCTTGGTGTGGAGCGAGGGGTGCCCAGGCCTGTTCCAACAGTGCCGCGCTGAGTGCATGTCAGGTCTGCCTCCTAGCCTGAGAAACTCGGGGTCATCAACGTAGGACCTACATACCACCATCAAAAACTTGCAGATTACCCCAGGTTGAGCTGCCAGTCAGCAGTAAATCCTCAGCAACCTGCAGAGACCATCCCCACTGCTGACCAAGTAGGTGGGGGAAGATAGGGTGCTATCTGTGCCATGGCCTCCTGCTCCAAGCTTGCCTGCCTTTATCTGCCCCCCATCCTGAAGGTTTATGAGGTTCTCCCTCCCTCCCCCTTTCTGTCTCTGTGTCTCAAAGAAATAAATAAGAATAGTTTCAAAACATTAAAATGATAATGAAAATTCTTTTAAAAAATGGTTTCTTCTCAGCACCTAGTTCAGATGACAGAGATCGCACTAACCAGACCTTTCTATCTTGGTGGGAGGAATCCTGTAGTAGAGCTATTGTAGTTACCATGGAAAGCATCTAACAAGTGGGAGGGACTCTCTGGGAAAAAAACAAGCCCCATATGGGAGGGGACTTGAAACTTCCAGGGAGATGTGATGTCTGCCCTCAGTCCTTCAAGTTTAGATACTTGTCACTCAGAAAAGAAGACAGGAAAAGTATCGCATACAAAGAAAGGAGTGATATATTCATTGCACAAAAGCAACAGAGAGCAAGGGGTGTGGAAACCACACAACAAATGTGAATGGAACAAGTAGAGCATTGGAGTGGAGGAACATGACCTTCAGAACAAAATTGTGTTTAAAGCAAATTACCTGACTTAAACCTTTCCATCCAGAGTGCTCTGCCTCTCTGCGTTCAAATCACACAGGCTCTTCTAGCACTTTGTTGCAGTCAGGTTCACATTGCTGGTAGAAATCAGCCTACCACAAGCAGCTTGTGAGGAAGAAAAAAAGAAGAGGTTTATTTAGGCCTGCTAGCTCAGGGGGAAGCTCATTGAAGGCGGGGGGAAACAGTGGCATGAGCAGAGAGTAGACTTCATGCCCTGGCCAACATAAAGTGGACAATAGTAACAGGAGAGGGTGCCAAACACAGGCAAGGGGGAGCTGGCTGTAACACGCATAAGCCAGCCCCCAACAGTACACTGCCTCCTGCTGAGAGCCTAGCATGCAGAACATGTATGCTTATGGCACACACCTCAATCCAACCACCACATTCCATTCCTGGCCCCATAAACTGATATCCATACATGATATAAAATACAATGCATTCAGTACGACTTTAAGAGTCCCCATAGTTTTTATCAATCTTAGTCATATTCAAACATCCCCACAGTCCAAGGTCTTTGAACTGAGCCATAACACCAAAAAAATCCCCAAGAAACCCCATAATGGCACAGAATAAACACACTGCAAAAGATGGCATTGGGCTTAGCAAAGAAATATTCAAACAATATACAATTTTAACAGGGCAAACATCAAATTCTGTAGGTCCAGTTCCAACAACTCTAGCCTGTGACCAATGTCCAAGTCCAGGAGTTCTAAACAGCAGTAAGTCTCTGGAGTTCCAATTCCACCCCTCCAGCTAGGCTACTCACAGTCCTGGAAAACTTCAACTGGGGCCAGCAGCTCTCCTTGACAGCCATCTCATGGTCCAGGCATCTCCACTGCAACGAATGGTTCATCTTCATGGACCAATGGGGTCTCCATGCAGGCATCCAGCAAACCTGCTTCACACTGCCCATGGCCATTTCCAAAACACAAGACCATGTTGCAAACCCAATGACCCTCTCTTTCCTACATTTCTCATAGTCCACAATACCAGGTTGGGTGACAATTTGTTGATCTGGGTTAGGAGGATCGCCATGAGTTCAAGGACAGCCTGGAACTACAGAGTGGGTTCCAGGAGTCCTGTAGCTTTGTTAGGTTAATTTAGGGTGACTGGGCCCCAAAAGTGAAAAAGCAGAAATGTCCTTAAATCTGCCCTTTCAATCTCCACTTTTCTAGAGATTGGAGAAGGATCTCTCCTCTCTTTATCTCTTGATTGAAGGAGTTCCCTAGACCTATTTTTCCACAAACAGCCTGTGCCCCTCCTGGGAGGGTGTTCCCCTTTCCAGAGAATTTAAACCTGATTCTGGCATTTTGGTTGGTTTAGTATGGCCCTAAAAGGTGGCTTCATGGCTGGCTTCTTCCTGAGCCAGCCTCTAGCCCAGACCAATCAGCCCTCACTCTGGCCTACCTACCTATCCTTTTTCCTGGCTGTTCATCTCTCCTGAGCTTCCAGGTCCTGGTAAGATTCCCCTACTCCCACATGGCAGTTCTCTGTAATTTCTTCTCTTTCCTCTTTAAATCCCTTTTTCAGTTATTTATTAAGAGAGACAGACAGACAGAGAGAGAGAGAGAGAGAGGCAGATAGTTAGAGAATGGGTGCACCAGGGCCAACAAGCCACTGCAAACGAACTCCAGATGCATGCATCACTTTATGCATCTGACTTACATAGGTCCTGGGGAATTGAGTCTTGAACCAGGGTCCTTAGGCTTCACAGGCAAATGCTTAACAGCTAAGCCATCTCTCCAGCACTCTATATCCCTTTTTCATGCTCAGCATATGGAGTCTTGGGACACATGGGTATATCCACTTTCCCTTCCTTGGCTCATGGATTCTCTCTCTCCCTCATTTACTCCTAACACAATTGTAATGGTGAATAAATCATCCTTCTCAGTCTGGCATATCTATTTCTTGAATCTATGATCTGTGAATTTCACTTCTTTAAATTCATAAGACAAGAATCTGGGGATGCCCAAAATTTATTGGTGAAAAAGCAGTCTTAGTGCTGTCACTGCTCACAATTCTACCAAAGTCCAACTAGCTGAACCAATGAGTTTACTGGGTTGACTTACAGAGCACAAGTACACTGTCATTTACAAGAGTATGGATAATCCAAAAACAGCTGCATTACTGCAAAGTCTACCCCATAAGAAATCATATGAAAACTGTGCCACAGCATCTACTCAACCTTTCACTTCCTACCTTATCCCAAAAAATTACTAGCAGCACAGGAGGGGGCAGGAAGGAGTAATGAGTTCTTTTTTTTTTTTTTTTTTTTTTTGGTTTTTCGAGGTTGGGTCTCACTCTGGTCCAGGCTGACCTGGAATTAACTATGTAGTCTCAGGATGGCCTCAAACTCACGGCGATCCTCCAACCTCTGCCTCCCGAGTGCTGGGAGGAGGAGGATTAAGGAGTGCACCACCACACCGGCTCTTTGAGTAATGAGTTCTTTTGTAGTGGCTGTAGGCACTCCTGGTCATATATCCTGAGGACTCTGCTCACTCCCTTAGAGATACTTGTTCAACCATGTTTATTGATGCTCTATTTGCAATAGCTTGGAAATGGAACCAGCATAGATGTCCCTCCAGTAATGAATGAAGATGTGGTATATTTATACAGTGGAATTCTAGTCAGTATAGAAAAGTGAAATGATGAAATTTGCAGGGAAATGGATGAATCTGGAAAAGATTATACTTAGTGAGGTAACCCAGGCAAGAAGACCAAGTGCTGCATGTTCTCTCACATATGTGGATCCTAGCTAGAAATGTTTGGACTTTTATGTGGGTTGAGGTAAAAATTAGTAGCAGAGGCCAGCAATGTACAAAAGGGCTATCAGAGAGGGAGGAGAGGGGAGGAGTTAAGGTGATGGTACTGTACATATGTAATGAGATGAACAGATTAGTGGGTGTACAATGGCCTAAGTAAGGTCATGGGAAGGTTGGGGGGAGGGTTAATCAAAATTTAAGATGTGGTGAATAACACAGAAGCCTATTCTTTTGGATAACAGCACACCCAGAAGCCACAGACTGTTACTAGAAAAATTTCAGTACCAGGGGTCGGATACCTTCCAGTGAGTTGTTGGACAGTGAGGTCCCTGAGGCCCCCAAAACATTACAGGCCATTGTCAATACGATTGATTTCCCATTGGAAATAGATGGTAAGACCCTGTTGCTGAAAACTCCACATGCCTGGGCTGCAAGGTCACTGAGAACTCAAGCTGGAGCTGAGCTGAAAACCACCTCCCTGTAGAACAGCTGACAGAAAGGTGGGAAAAGCTCCACTGCATGCAGCCCTATGGGAAACAGGATTCATCAATGGTAAAAAAAACAGTGGGCCCTGCAAGCCTCAAGTTTGGACAGCCAGGCCAAATGACTGCAGAGGTGCAATAGAGGCATGTCTGTTATGGGGAAAACCAACTGTGCTCTAATTTGACTAGAGGATCACTCCACAGGAGGGAATACATGTCTGCTACTGAAAACCTAATCAAAAGCCTATGGTGGGGGAGTGTAATGCCTGCTCTTGCCTGGCTAAATGCATATATTATGCTGAACAAAATGCCCAGTAAGCACTTTATTGAACGTTCATACCCATATATTAATGCTACTTTCACTTTGGGCTAGAGAAGCCTCCCTTTTCAGATGGTGGTGAACACTGGCATGACCCAACAGGCACCATCATGCTGACAGAGGAATATTTAGCACTGAAATAGCACCACCACATCTTCCAAGGTTCAAGGTCCATTGAGGAAAAAGTGGCAGAAATAATGTAAGAGCCAAAGGAAGGGTAGGACTGCTTACAATGCAGTGGTTCAGACAGAAATTGGCCACAATATCCATGACCAGCATTACCTTCACAAGACCTTCATGATAGGAGGAAAAGATGACATCAAAATTAAAGAAAGACTAATGGAGAGAGTGAGGGGATATGGTGGAGAATGGATTTGTGAGGGGAAAGTAGGGGAGGGGAGGGGATTATCATGGTTTATTGCCTGTAATTATGGAAGTTGTCAATAAAAGTCTTAAAAAGGGGGTCAATTGGGCTGATGAGATGGCTGAACAGATAACACTCTTGCCTGCAAAGTCTAATGACCAAGGTTCCATCCC
>JAEOAD010000555.1:30000-162500 GCA_036365145.1 Orientallactaga sibirica
GAAAGAGAGAGAGAGGGAGAGAGAGAGAGAATGGGTGCACCAGGGCCTCTAGCCACTGAAAATGATCTCCAGATGCATGTGCCACCTTGTGCATCTGGCTTACATAGGATCTGGGTCCTTAGGCTTCACAGGCGACTTCAACCACTAAGGCATCTCTACAGCCCACTTTCAAAGAATTTTTAAATTTAGTTTAATTTTTTTCATTTATTTATTTGAGAGAGAAAGAGAGAGAGAAGAAGAGAGAAAGAGGCAGCTAGAGAATGGGCACATCAGGGCCTCCAGCCACTGCAAACGAAGTCCAGACAAATGTGCCCCCTTATGCATCTGGCTTACATGGGTTCTGGGGAGCTGAACCTGGGCCCTTGGGCTTTGCAGCCAAATGCCTTAACCACTAAGCCATCTCTGCAGCCCTCTCAAGGATTTTTTGTTGTTTTTCGAGGTAGGGTTTCACTTTAGCCCAGGCTGACCTGCAATTCACTATGTTGTCTCAGAGTGGCCTTGAACTCATGGTGATCCTCCTACCTCTGCCTCCCAAGTACTGGGATTAAAGGTGTGCACCATCATGCCCACTTTCTCAAGAAGGTTGTTTGTTTGTTTGTTTGTTTGGGGTTTTTTGTTTTGTTTTTGTTTTTTCAAGGTAGGGTCTTACTGTAGCCCAGACTGACCTGGAATTCACCATGTAATCTCAGGCTGGCCTTGAACTCTCAGCGATCCTCCTACCTCTGCCTCCCAAATGTTGGGATTGCGTTTTCAAAGCCAAAGAATCTTTGTTCGACTCTCCAAGACCCACATAAGTCAGATGCACAAGGGGTCACATATGTCTGGAGTTCGTTTGCAGTGGCTGGAGGCCATGGCTCACCATTCTCTCTCTGTGTGTGTCTCCCTTTTTCTCTTCAAATAAATAAATTAATTAAAATAGATTTTTGTTTTTAGAAAAAAAGAAAAGTAAATGATTAAGGTGGTAGTTGAAGGTGAAAGGGAATTGAGTTAGGGTTTTGTTTTTTATGTCTTTCTTTCTTTCTTTCTTTTTTTTTTTTTGGAGAGAGACAGCGAGAGGTAGAGAGAGAGGGAGAGGAAGACAGAGATGGGAGTGCCAGCAGCCTCTCAGCTGCTGTGAACGAAATCCAGATGTGTGCGCCCCCTTGTGGTCAAGTGTGGCATTGCGCCCTTGTGTCACTTTGCATCTGGCTAAACGTGGGACCTGGAGATTAGAACCAGTGTTCTTAGGCTTAGGAGGCAGGCGCCTTAACCGCTAAGCCATCTCTCCAGCCCCTGCCTTTCATTTTTAACGTGGGAAAAGTAACAGCTTGTTTGTTGTACTGTTGGAACAATCCCATCAGGATCAACAAACAGAACAACTGAAAGAGAAACAAAGACACAGGACACATAATGGAGAGAGAATCCCTGGAACCGTATCCTTGAGCTAGGGAGAGGGAATGAAATGACATGCAGAGTCCTTGCCAGGAACACGCAGACCGTGTGTCCATGGCAACAGTGGAGAAAGAGAGAGGCTTGGGCCCAGGTGGGGCTTAGGGTTACATGTGCTAGGAGAAGTTCTCTGGGATACAATTTTGGGGATGGGGAGAGATGTCCACACACTGTGGCACATGCATGGACGTCAGAGGAGCAAGTCAGTCCAGTACCCTTATAAATAACCGTATGACTTCATTATAAAATCTTTTTATAAGGAACTGAGTAGCCCACATCCTTTAAACAATGCAACTCCAAAAGCACCAGTCTCCTGACTCAATGATCCGTCCTTTCTCCTACTCAGTCTCATTGACTCTGCTTCTGACTCAGCCTGAAATTCTTTTCAGCTGTGTTAAGAATGACAGCTGCACCTGAGTGGAAGGCCTTCAGCTAGCAAACATGTGTTCCACTGCCCGTGACATGTTCAATATAAGTTCAATATAAGTCATGTTGTGTCATTAGCCTCCTGATATGCTTCTAAGACAAGGCAATTCAGTTTATGGTCCTGAAGTAGATCTGGGAAGGGGTAAATTAGGCATTAACCCGATCCTGGGTATGGTGACAATATCAGAACCCAAGAATCAGTAGCCCATGAATTCCTGCTTCCTAATATCCGTCAGTGTGAGACAATTTCCTCCATCCTCAAGTTTTCTTCACTTCCTCCATTCAGCATCATTTGACGTTTTAAAGTCATTTTTAAAAAGTTCTGGTCTGGAGAGATGGCTCAGGGTGGTTTGCCTTTAAGGAAGTTCAATTCTCCAGGTCTAAGCCAGATAGCTTAGTCTGTTCAAAGATAGGAGGGGCTCTGTCTCTAATAAGTAAATAAATAAATAAATAAAATCTTTAAAAAAAAAAAAAAAGTCCTGGTAGCTTAGATGTAAAGATGGGGGCCTTCTCTGCCCTTTAACAGCCTTAACATTGAATGCACTCTGACTGAAATATGATTTAAATACTCAGAGTAAGTCATAGTAAACCAAGAGCATCCTTTGGTTTTCTTATTTACTTATTTGAGAGAGAGAAAGAGGCAGAGAGAAAGAATGGGAGCATGTGCCAGGGCTCCCAGCCACTGCAAACAAACTCCAGATGCATGCACCCCCTTGTACATTTGGCTTACGTGTGTCCTGGAGAATTAAACTGGGATCCTTTGGCTTTAAAAGCGAATGCCTTACCCATTAAGCCATCTCTCCAGCCCCATCCTTTTGTCTTCTAAGAACCTTCACATTCTCAGAACTAACTCAAGCGAGAAGGTAGAACTCACTGAGCCGGCGTGAAGACCAGGTGAGTGAGGCTGACCAGCAGTCTCTGCATTTCAGGTACTTGTCCACAGGAAGGCAAACATGCTGTGTGTGCGTTCTGGTCCCAAAAGCATGTGTCTGGAGCTGACTGACCCTGGCCAGGCCCTGCAGCTGTTTTTTGCAGTTTGTAACAGCAGTGTGGGGCTCCAGACCCATTCTTGTGTGAGTTAAGCCAGCTGACTCACCCTCATTCTGCAACACCTGTGCTCAAAAGTTTGTGACTGGAGGCACAGGCAGCAGCCAGAAACACCTGTGTGAGGCTCATCTCGGAAGCCCAGCCCACCACTGCCAGAAACCAGTCCACTGGCCGCCCAGGGAGGGGGCGGAGCCTTTACCTCAGAACACCTATGCCTGCCACACCAATCCACAAATGTTACATTCCTCAACATCTCCTACAAGATTATTCCAACCTGTAGCCATCATGGTTAGTAGATGGCATTTGTGGAGTGTAGAGAGGAGGAGAGGCACTGGACACTCACATAACATAACTCCTACCTTTCATTTCTGTCTTCTTTTTTCTACAGATTTTTAAGGCCCACCACGTGTGCTCTCCAGCCACTAGGGTGCCTTTCCTTAATTGTGTATTTCCCTCAGTAAATATAATCATTTAATAATAAAACACTTTTCCATCTCATCCCAGTTTTTCCATATACATTTCAGTGTCACTAGTCAGTTGTTAACTGTTGACCACAGGCAGAGGCACAATAGACCACATTATGGAGAACATATGGCTCAGTCATGGTAAGAAATGTGTAGTAGTAGCTGATGTATAGACAATCCCCAAAACTCAGCACTGTGATGGCAATGTAAATAATGGGGTAAACCTCTCATGCCATTAGGGAGTACTTTTGAGTAAAAAAAGTGTAATGAGGCCATGGTCACATATCTCATTTTAAATTGTCAGTCACCATGGGAGGACATATATGACCAGAAAGTTAAGCCCATGCAACTAAGTGCTGCCATGACCCCTTAAGATCCTCTCACCTTCATTCTTCCCATAAGGAGGAGAGCAAGTGAGCTTACCTTTACGACCTTACCATGCCCAATAAATTTCAGCCTCCATAGGATGGCAAGCATTAAACAAATAAGTCATAGCACGCCAAACACCCTGTGCTGCCACCAGAAGCGGACCCACACTTGCAACCCATTCCTCCAGTGTGGACCTAGTACTGCTCGTTTCAGCAGTTTTTGAAAGACAGAGTAACTTCCTCCCCTACCAGTGCTATTCCTCCAAATGTTCTGTCCAGCTCATTTGGCATCACTGTCACTCTTGACCCCTCTTCAAAGAACACTCAGTCAGTTGCTTGTTTGGCTGTACACATACTCTATACTTATGAACCCTCCAGGGGCAGTGGCCTTGGGACTCTGTCTTGGTTCTGGAGACATTACTGAACTTGGCCATTTAAACCACGGTTAAAATGTCTGAAGAGGAAGAAAGACTTGGGTCTTTTGGAAGTTAAACTCAACATATCTCAGACACTTTGTCCCCATCCAATGGGTTCACTGGACAGAGACTGCCTGTGGAGGGTTCACCTACCAGAGGGGAGAAACTCAGTTATGTCCTCTTCTAAAACACAATGGTCCCAGCAAACTGCTGACAGGGTGGGTGTCACAGGAATGATCAAAGTGAGGAAGCCTTCCACTCCTTCAGTTGATAGCACACCCCACAGCTGAGCACACCCCACAGCTGACAGCACCCCACAGCTGAGAGCACACCCCACAGCTGAGCACACCCCACAGCTGAGAGCACCCCACAGCTGAGCACAGCCACAGCTGAGCACACCCCACAGCTGAGAGCACACCCCACAGCTGAGCACCCCACAGATGAGAGCACCCCACAGCTGAGAGCACAACCCACAGCTGAGAGCACACCCCACAGCTGAGAGCACCCCACAGCTGAGCACAGCCACAGCTGAGCACCCCCCACAGATAAGAGCACCCCATAGCTGAGAGCACAACCCACAGCTGAGAGCACATGCCACAGCTGAGAGCACACCCACAGCTGAGGGCACCCCACAACTGAGAGCACAACCCACAGCTGAGAGCACATGCCACAGCTGAGAGCACACCCACAGCTGAGGGCACCCCACAACTGAGAGCACCCCACAGCTGAGAGCACACCCACAGCTGAGCATACCCCACAGCTGAGAGCACACTCCACAGCTGAACAGTGGGGGGGTGGTAGGGCCTTGTGCTGGGATGTGGGGTCACGGGGGTCAGGAAGGGAGGACCCCCTGCTAGCCCCACAATGCCCACTGCCTCCGACGACCACGAATCCACCCCGCCGCAGGCAGGGGCCATGCTGGTGGCTGCCAGTCTCCCCTGTATGACTGAGACACCCACCGCAGCTGGGGCGATCCACAGGAAGAGCCAGGCTGGTGTCCAGAGTTGCCACCACCACCAGCCCTCCTATACTCAAAGAAACCAAAGAAGAAATCAAAGGAATTAAACAAGAAAACAAACTCCTGAAAGAGAATGCAGGAAACCAGCTTAATGAAATAAGAAGGTCATTCCAAGACATGAGTAAGGAAATACTGAAGAAAAACCAGGCTGAAAACTTAGCTCTGAAGAACACAGTCAGTCAAATAAAACCTCTGTGGAAAGTCTTACCAGTAGAATGGATCAAGGAAAGAACATAATATCTAAACTAAAAGACCAGGTAGCAGACATCATACAGTCCAACAAACAGAAAGACAAGCTAATAGGAAGGTATGAATGGGAATTTCAAGATAACCAGGACACTATGCAGTTAAGGCACTTGCCTACGAAGCCTAAGGACCCTGGTTTGATTCCCCAGGACCCAAGTAAGCCAGTTGCACAAGTTGGTGCATGCATCTGGAGTTCCTTTGCAGTGGCTGGAGGCCCTGGGGCATCCATTCTCTCAGACTCTCTTTCTCTCTGTGTATCAGACTGCTTCAGGTTTGCTGAGATGAACTTCCAGACCAGGCACAGTTATGGAGGAAGGGATATTATTTATTGAAGCTTACAGATCCAGGGGAAGTTCCATAATGGCAGGAGAAGTGGCCTGCTCTTACAGGACCAGGCAAGAGAGAGAAAAGCCACCAGCCACACAGCACAGCACACTTCAGGAACTCCCACTAGGCACATTTTGCACATTTTTACAATGGAATCCTAAACCCACCACCACACCTTAAGATCTGCCCAGTGACATTGCCTCCAGCCAGGTGGCTGCAGATGCAAACAACAAACTAATAAAACACTGAATATATTGGGGGCCATATATTCAAACTACCACATTACACCCCTGGCCCCCAATAGATTTAGCCCTTGGCCCTCAATAGATTTATAACTATCACACATTTTAAATTGTACTCAGTCTAATTTCAAAGATTCTCATAGTCTTGACTAACTTAAGATTGTGATTCCTATAAAATCAAACAAGTTAAATACTTTCAACATGTAAAGGCACAGAGCAAACATTTTTAACTGTATAAGGAATAGCAAGGAGAGATTAGAACAATGAAAACTCAGCCACCATCAGCAGTCATCAAACTTCTGCAGTTCAAGTTCAATATAACCAGAGACTGACAGTCTCCAGGTTTTCCAATTTCATCACTCCAGCTGGGTAGAGTAGCCAGGGAAAATTTCCATCCCAGGCCAACAGTGCACTCCATGGTAACCCTTTTGCACAGTTCCAGTATATCCAAAACATCTTCAAGTCCCTATGCAAACCACGGTCCATCTTCCAAAGGCTCTTCCAGCCTATTCCTGAGGGTCTTCATGCCCTGCCTCATGCCGCATCTCAGCAGTGGCTCCTGGAACCATGTGTAATTCATGACCACTCCATGCATTTTTCATGCTTCCAAAATTAATACCAGGTGTGCAGGACACAGCCATATTCTTAGTCCAGGGACGAAATAAATCATAGCTTTGAAAGGCAGGTTCCTTCTCCAGTCAACTCTTTCAAAAAGAGTTTGCATTTCTAACAGTCTTTCCTCAGGCATCCTCTCCATTGTTTTAATGTAAAGCAGTCAGGCCACCTTCCTTCCACCTTCCTTAAGATTGCTAATGTAGTTGACAATAGCAGCTCCACTAACCTAAAACCAGTCTCAGTGCCTCTAATTTTAAGTTGCTTGAGGTTTTCCAACTTAAAATCTTAAATCTCTCAGTCCAATATCTTTAGCCAGCACATTAGTCCATCACAAATTTAACCTTGATCAAACACTCTGGGCCTGAGTAGCACAGTGCAGCCATCCCTTATGCCAGTAACCCAGTTCCAGCAAAGTCCTCTGCAGTCTTTCCTTCCCCTTAGAAAGCTCATAAGCCAAGCCTCAAAGTTCAATACTGTTTGCACTTAGCATTCTCAAACTCTCATCAGAATAGTCCATAAAACTTGGCTTACCACTCCAGAAGGCATCTTCAGTTGCAAGCACCAAGTCATGCCCATTCCTCCAAAAACAAAGGTTCCAAAAGACGAATATCCACATGGTCAAGTTCATCTCACCCCACACTCCTTGGTACCACTTTTGTAGCAGACAGCTTCAGGTTCGCTGAGATGAACTTCTAGACCAGACACAGTTATGGAGGAAGGGATATTATTTATTGAAGCTTACAGATCCAGGGGAAGTTCCATAATGGCAGGAGAAGTGGCCTGCTCTTACAGGACCAGGAAAGAGAGAGAAAATCCACCAGGCACACAGCACAGCACACTTCAGGATCTCCCACTAGGCACACTTTGCATATCTTTACAATGAAATCCTAAACCCACCACCACACCTTAAGATCTGCCCAGTGACACTGCCTCTAGCCAGGTGGCTGCAGATACAAACAACAAACTAATAAAACACTGAATATATTGGGGGCCATATACTCAAACTATCACACTCTCCTTCTCTCTCTGTCGCTCTCAAATAAATAAATAAACAAATAATAATTTTTAAAAAGGAACACGGGCTGGTGTACCACGGAGGAAACAGAAGACCTGGAGTGCACTGTTCCTGGTGTTAAGGCAGTAGCTGATGCAGTGTGATGTACACCAATGCCACCCTAGGACCTGCTTTCCACTCCAGCCAAAGAGATGTTTATGAGGCAGCCAAGGGAATACTTAAAACAGAAATCCAAGGCCCTGCCTTCCAGGGAAGGATCCTGGCCCTGATGATGTCCAGCTATATGCAAGGGCCATAGGTAAGTGCCAAGCTAAGCTGGCACAGACTGGAGCTCAGTGTGCCAGGAACACATTAACAAAGCACAAAGGGCAGAGGAGGAGCAAGTCACCCTGTTCCCGTGCACACTGAGCCTTGCTCTATTTACCAAGGATGACAGAATCTGCTTTATTGAAAGCTCCCTGGTGTCCAGCTATCAAAGTAAAACCCTCCAACACCAGACCCAGATCTCTGCAAAGCTAGTGTTCTGCAGGTCTGATGTTGCAACAAGATCACAACAGTTCAGATCAGAAACAAGGCAAGGTCTCTGAGCTGGTATCTCTAGCTGCCCAGCACTCCCAGCCTCTGCTGTTTTCACCTCTGCTAGCCAGATTATTTGCAGAGCCATGACTTGCACCAAATATCCCATCTAGACTGAACCAGGAAGATCATGTTGAGTTCAAGGCCAGCCTGGGCTACAAAATGAGACTCTTTATAGGAAGGGAAGAGAAGGAAGAAGAAAGAGAAGGAGGAAGGGAGGGAAAAGAAAACTGGGATGTACTTCACTTAGCTCAGGGGTAAAGCATTTGCCTAGCATGCGTGAGGCCCTGGGCTCCCCAACAGAAAGAAAGAGAGAAAATGTCCTAACTGAAAAGTGTAGGACTTAAAACAAGCTGCCAGAGGTGCTCATGAGACAGGGCCTGTCCCATAACTGAGCTTCAAATTCAACACCCACTATTGCAGACAGAATAAATGTAAGGCCACTCTGAGACTCGTCTTCAAACATGCTCAACTTCCTGAAGACCTCTGCTGGACCAGAGGGTTTCCAGGGCCAAGGTCCTTCTATGAACTTAGTGCCTTGTCTTCACAAGTCCATCCAGATCTTTGAATCAAATGCTCCTTGCATGCAAAGGAAGGGAGGGAGGGAGGGGGGAAGGGTCAGGGAAGGAAGGGAAGGAAGGAAGGAGGAAGGGCAGGGAAGGTAAGGAAGTAAGGAAGGAGGGAGGGAAGGAAAAAGAGAGGGAGAAAGGAAGGGAGGGGGAAGTAAGGAAGGAGGAAGGAAGAAAGGGCAGGGAAGGGAGGGGGAAGGAAAGGAGGGAGGGAGGGAAGGAAGGAAAGGAGGGAAGAGGGAAAGAAGGAAGGAAGGAAGAAAAGGAAGAAAGAAAAGAAGTAAGGAAGAAAGAAGGAAGGAAGGAAGGAAGGAAGGAAGATGAGCACTCCAGAAAGCCTAACGCTGACAAACACAGCGATGGCTTGCTGTCCCGCAGTCAAGAGCACAAAAAGCCAAGCAGGAGTCACAGAAGCCAGGTGGGAACTAAGGCATCAGGTGACTTCCTGCTGAGCAGTCACTGTGCTCCAATGCTCCCTTGCATCAAAGGCTTTGGGTTTGTATTGGAGACTGGCTCTGAGTTATCTTGGCTTTTCCCCATAAACGGCTGTTTGACATGAAAATCCTCTGGACTGCCTGGCATTTCCTTTTCACTTCTTGGGATGTAAAAGATATTTCTGTGACACGGGGACACCAGAGACATAGGGAAGTGCGCAGGTGAACTCGCAGCTACAAGGCAACAGCTGATCAGTCTGGGGCCAGTGTAGAGCAAAAAGAGAGAGAGCCGGGCCAGCCGTTTCTCTCTTGAGGCTGAGCGAGAAGACAGGTGTCGGCGACTCAAACCTCCCCAAATCACCGGGAAAAGAAAACCACATTGAGTCGCGGAGAAGCGTCTAAAGCGAAACTCGTCGTTTATTGTCAGGGGAGATATTTATGTACTTTGAGGAAGGGGTGGGAAGAGGGGATGAGAGAAAGGTATAAGGGCCAATATACTTTGAGGAAGGGGCGGGAAAAGGGGATGAGAGAAAGGTATAAGGGCCAACAGTATTTCATCACGTCAGCAGCAGCTGGGTGGAGGCAGTTTCAGCTTAGGTGCTGAGTCAAGGGCAGGTACTCAGGCTCGACTAGGCCTTACCGGGAATAGGCCAAGATTGGCTGGGCTAACCACTCGGCTTCACACCGGGCAGAGCCCAACATCTCCCCCTTTTGTTTTTGTAAGAGCGGTGGATGGCATAGTCCCTGTCTAGGTTGTTCCCCTCTGGGAACCTTACCCGTCTCTGGGCACTATGCCTCTAGCCCGTTGACCACTCCACGCCCTGTCTTAGGTTGCCTCAGTCTGTCTGAGAGCTTACCCGTCGTTGGTTCGATGGAGGCGGGGAGGGATGTTAGGTGGATAGCCAGTAAGTGGAAAAGCCATTGTCTTTGAGTCGCAAACCTGTGGTGCCTTGGCCTGATGAAGTTTAATTGCCTCAAGCTGTTGGTGAATGAATTGTGTAATCTTATTAATTACACAGGGCCGAGAGTGAGGATAAGAAGAAGGAGGGGTTCAGGGGAGGGAGATGGTAGGGTAAAGAGCAAGAAGAAGGAGGGGTCCAAGGGAGGGAGAAGGTGGAATAAAAAGCCATGTAAGCTCGTCTACAGCAGGTTGTCTTAGGAGTCCCGACTCCTCTTCTGTAAATCTCTCTGGAGCTTTTCTGGCTTCATTCAGGTCTAGTAGCATCCATACCTTCAGTTGTTCCTGGGGAAGAAATAGAGGCATAGTTCTCAGGGTGTGACACTCCCTGGAAGATTGATTATTATCATCCCCTTGTTGGGGTAAATATTTTAAGTCTCTTGCCGGTACCCAAATAGGTCTTTTTCCTCTTGAGGAAAGACACATCCAAATCCTCTCCCTGCTGTGAGGAGGGTCTGGTCCCCTCCATGCCCCAGTTAATGGGTCCCTCCATTTGACCCAGATGGAGCTGTAGGTGACAGCTGAGGTCCAATGTTTTTGAAAAGGGGACAAGTGTCTATCTTCTTTAGAAAAATTTAAAATATTTAGGGTTAATAATGCCTTTTTAGTTGGTCATGTGGGGTAGAGATTCCCCCTTTTGTTTTTGTAATTGAGATTTGAGAGTTTGATGATATCTTTCCACGATGGCTTGGCCCTTGGGTTATATGGGATGCCTGTGGAAAGTGAGATTTTCAGGTTTGGAGGAAATCTATAAAAGTTTTGCTTACTGAAGCAGGGACCATTATCGGTTTTGATTTGATCTGGCAATCCAAGGGTGGCAAAGCATTGAAGCATATGGCTAATAGCATGTTTAGTTTTTCCCCAGCATGTGCTGATGCCCAGCAAGCATGGGAGAAAGTATCAACTGAGAGAAAAATATACTTAAGTTTTCCAAATGGAGAATAGTGAGTAACATCAATCTGCCAAAGGTGATTAGGGCGTAGTCCTCGAGGATTGGCTCCTGTAGTTTGAAGTGGAGGTACCTGGAAGAAAGGCTGACAGGATTTGCAAGTTCGGACAATTTTTTTAAGGTCCTTGACTGGCACATGGGGATATTTATGTTTAAGGCCCCTCAATTTATATGAGTTAATAAGTGGAAGTGTGTAGCTTCTGAGACTGTATTACATTGAGGCTGAGAGGCCAGTTTGTCAGCCAAATTGTTTCCTTTAGAGAGGAATCCTGGTAAATTTTGATGGCCTCTGAGATGTTGAAGAAAAATGGGGTTAATTCTTTGTTTAAGTAGGGAGCGGGCTTGAATCATTAATGGGGTTATAATATTGGAGTCCAGTCTAATATGGGCCTCAATTAGGTTGGGTAACAGGTTAACAACATAAAGGCTGTCAGAAAATAAGTTAAATGGCTCCTGAATAGTGTCCAAAGCCAAAACGACAGCAAATAGTTCTTTAAATTGTGCTGATCCTGTGACCTCATGGGAGATAGACTTTATGGGTATAGACTTTTCTCCCCTCCTTAGGGAGGGTAAACAACTAGGGAAGCTCCCAAGCGCCCCCATCAGTGAATCTGGTAAGGAAATCAGGGTTGGGTTTAGATAAAAAAAGTCTGGGGGGTCTCCATTCCAACCTAGAGAAGGAGCTCATCCATTTATAAGGACCATAGTGACAATCAATTATACCCAGAAACCCCTCGAGGGCAATAGCAACCCTGTTGTTATTTCTCTGAAGCCAATTGAAGTCTGTTACCTTAAAGGGGGTGACAATGACATGAGGCTCCGTGCCAAACAATCGGACAGAGGTGTCCCTGCCCTTTATAATGCAGTCTGCAATCTGGTTAGTTATAGAGTAAACTCTGGGGACTCCACCAAGGGAGAGGTGAATCCATTGGATGGGTTCTCCTTCCTGGGCCAACAGCGCAGTGCATAATGTTTCCCCAGAGAAAATACAGAGGGAGATAGGTAAGTTAGGATCAAACCTCTTTAGGACAGCAGCATCAATGGCCCGTTGTACCTTATGTAGAATTTGTTCATGATGATGGGGGCAAGGTTATCTGAGAGGAGAGAGTAAGACCCTTTAAGAGGTCAAATAAAGGGGACAGTTCCTCAGTAGTTATGGGTATCCAGGGCCTCATCCAATTAATTTCTCCCAGCACCTTTTGGAGTTGAGGCAAAGTATAGGATTTTTGAATATGGAGCTGGGGTTTGACAGGAGAAACAGTATCAAGAGATAACCTGGAGCCCAAAATCTTGAAGGGAGAGGCAGTCTGTACCTTTTCTGGAGCCACTTTAAAATCATTGGCCTGTAAAATGGCAAGGCATTTAGCAGTAAGGTCTTGGAGATCAGATGGGTTGGAATGACCTAAAATAATATCATCCATATAAATGTAGAATAAAATGTTAGGATGATTAATCAAGGAAGAAAAGATATGAGACATGTAATATTGACAAATGGGGGGGCTGTTAGCCATGCCTTGAGGTAAGACGGTCCATTCAAACCTTAGGTCTGGTCCATGAAAGTTTGTTGAGGGTATGGAGAATGCAAATTTTTCTATATCATCTGGATGTAATGGAATAGAGAAAAAACAATCTTTAATATCGATAATGGTTAAGTAATGGGTGTTGGGAATGGCTGGAATCCAAGGGAGCCCTCTCTGGGGTCCCAAAAGCTATCATTCTCTCATTTATTTTTCTCAAATCATGTAAAAGTCTCCAAGAGCCATTAGGCTTCTTTATAATAAAAACCGGAGAGTTCCAAGGACTTGTTGAAGGTCGCACATGTCCTGAAGCCAATTGTTGTTTAACGAGTATATGAAGTTGTTTTAGTTTAGGGGTAGGTATAGGCCACTGCTCGACCCATCTGGGGTCCCCAGGCACCCATTGAATCTTAGGAACTGGGGGTGAGCAGTGGCCCTTAGGATTGGGGTGAACCTGAGAATGTTTTTGTTTAATTTTTTCAAAATGAGGATCATCTCTATAGTTAGGATGGTAGGTCCTTCCTTCCTTAAACTGTTTATTTTCTTTCTGGTCAAGTCTATCTTCACAGAAAGCCCTATGATTAGTAGTAATATAAGCCTCAGCTTCCCCAAGTATATCCTGGCCTAGGAGGTTGGCTGTTAGGCCTGACACCACTAGAGGCGCACCTCCCCACTATTATTGTCAGGGTCAATCCAGGTCTGCCAGTTAGCAGTTTCCCATGACGTAGATTGTCCGCCCACACCCAGTAGGGGTGGACCCGGGACTAACTGCCAGGAGGGAGGGACCTCCTCTTTTCTTATCACAGTACGGTCAGCCCCAGTGTCGATGAGAAATTTGAAAGTTTTTCCACCGACTGTTAGGTTCATTTTTGGTCTAAGTCCGGGTGTCAAAGGCACAGTCCAGTGTGTTTTGATTACCTTTTTCCCCTTATTTAACGGGGCTGGGGATAGCCCCTGGGGAAGTTTAAAGGTTCACCATGAAGGCTAAACTTGGATTTGCAATCTCTGGCCCAGTGAAGTCCCTTTTTGCATCGAGGACATGGCGTGCGGGGCAAGTTAGGGGTTGAGGAGTTATTGGGGTGCTTTTCCTATTGGGGCATTCCTTTTTAAAATGACCCTCTTTGCCGCACCCAAAGCAAGATTGTCCCCTCCCCCCTGAGACCTGTTGGAGTGCACATTCTAGTGCAGCCATGTCCTCACGGCGAGAAGCCTGTAAGGCTGATGTCATAACTTTGATCTGATGAGAGGGGACCCTACATCTTGGGTGGCTACAACCCATCTACTCATAGAGCGGTCCTTGAGTCCAGCGCAGGCCAACTTATGATCGCCTGTCATGCCTTCCCAGACCAGCATTTTTGCAAATTGGTCTCGCAGGGGGCCAGGGGGGAACTTTCTTTGTAGGCTTTTTCGACTCTCTCTATGAAAGTGGCCAAATCCTCACCGGACTTTTGGGTGACTCCTGTAATGGGGGTTCAGAGGGGCCCTCCTCTAACTTTTTCCATGCAGCCATTCCCAAAGCCCGTACTTGATCTCGATATGGATCAGGAATGGCAGCCTGCTGAAGACCGGTAGAGAACTGGTCAGCAGTGCCGAGAGCATTCAAAGGTGATTGGTACTGGGGCTGGCGACTTGGTTTCGCTCAGCTTGAAGGTGACACTCATCCTGAAAAAAAGCACACCATTTTATGTACTGCGAGCCAGAGAGAACAGCTTTAGCAAGGTTCTTCCAATCTTGAGTGGTACAATGATAATGAACTAAACCCTGAAGGATGGTCTCTGCCCAGGGGGAGTTAGGCCCGTCCTCTGAGACAGCCTTTTTAAGATCTTTTAAATTGTGAGCTTCCCAAGGATACCAGGCTGCAGGGCGGTTACCGTCAGGATTAACGTTAACAGGGAAGAGATCGACTATTCTTCCCCCGGGGCCGTCCTCCCCATGGTAGGGCGGAGGGGCAGAGGCGCTCAGAAATGGATTAGTAGGGGATCTGGGCGATGGACCTTTAGAGGGCTGAGGGCACTCTCAAAGGATTTAGGGGTGAATCTGAGGACTCAGGCTGGGCCGAGGGGCTGAGATTGCTCTCTGTCCCTTCCTGGGTCAGGGTGTCGCCTTTCGACCTCGGAGGCTGAGGTGGAAAACAGCCCTTTAAGGCCAACACAGCCGGGAGGGCCTCCAAAGGGTGGATCTCCCCTTTTTCTATCTGAGCTTTTTTTATCAGATCTTCAATTTTATCCCAGGTGTCCCAGTCAAAAAGATTACTCTCCGGCAACCAGGGAGCAATCTTGAGTAAACAGCCCCATATCTGGAGGGCCTGATTATCAGATAGATTAAGGCCTTTACTTTTGAGTAGAATCTGTAGTGACCCTAAGGCAGGATTTAGCTTAGATAAGGATTGTCCCATGTTATAAAGTTGAGGGAAGAGTATCTTTAACATCAGGGTAACAGTAATGCATAAGAATACAACACAAGCACAAGGTCCCAAAAAGTAGCTAAACATGTTGTAGAATTTTTTTTTCTAAGATGGCGCCCCCACTCCAATGAGGGGCAGGACACTTTGAGAGTTCTCCAGGTTTGCCCACGTGGTGAGCCTCCTCTAGGTTTGTCCACGTGGTGAGTTTTCTTTTAGGTCTACCCACGTGGTGAGTTTCTTTTTTAGGTTTGTCCACGTAGTGAGTTTCTACCCACGTGGTGAGTTTCGTTTTTAGGTCTGCCCACGTGGTGCTTCTAAGATGGCGCCCCCATTCAAATGGGGCAGGACAAAATGGCGGCACCGCAGAAGCGGTCTGTCGGAAACCAAAAATGAGAGGAAGAGAAAAGAACAAGAGATGTTGAAGTTTGGGACGGAGTTTTTATTTAAATGAGGAGGCAAAGCGTTTAAAGTCTCCTTTAGGTCTGTCCCGTGGTGTGTCCGCCATGAGCGTACTCGTTTAGAAATGGCGGCAAACCGGAAATGGAAGGAAAGAGAAAGGAAGTTGAAGTAAGCACAGATTATAGAAGTAAAGGTTAGAATATTAAATATGAAGATTACCTCATTACTTATGAGGATACACCCGTCAGCAGTCCGATTAGCTCGTCAGCTTAATGTTGAATTTTTTCGCCGTCCACGTCAGCAGTCCGTAGTCCGTTTTGAATCCTCATACGTCCTCACATGGGGCAGTGGTTGTTTGTGCCCCACGTCTGGGCGCCAAAATGCCGGGGCTTTTTCCCTCACCACCGGCAGGTAGAGCAAAAGAGAGAGAGCCGGGCCAGCCGTTTCTCTCTTGAGGCTGAGCGAGAAGACAGGTGTCGGCGACTCAAACCTCCCAAATCACCGGGAAAAGAAAACCACATTGAGTCGCGGAGAAACGTCTAAAAAGCGAAACTAAATCGTTTATTGTCAGGGGAGATATTTATGTACTTTGAGGAAGGGGGTGGGAAGAGGGGATGAGAGAAAGGTATAAGGGCCAATATACTTTGAGGAAGGGGCGGGAAAAGGGGGATGAGAAAGGTATAAGGGCCAATATACTTTGAGAAGGGGGGAGGGAAAGGGGATGAGAGGAAGGTATAAGGGCCAACAGTATTTCATCACGTCAGCAGCAGCTGGGTGGAGGCAGTTTCAGCTTAGGTGCTGAGTCAAGGGCAGGTACTCAGGCTCGACTAGGCCTTACCGGGAATAGGCCAAGATTGGCTGGGCTAACCACTCGGCTTCACACCGGGCCACATAAGCCAGATGCACAAGGTGGCACGTGTTTAGAGTTTCTTTGCAGTAGCTACAGACTCTGGCATGCCCATTCTCATTCTCTCTCTCTCTCTGTGTCTTTCTCACTTTCTCACACAAATAAAATATTAAAAAAAGAAAAATACACTTTAAAAATAAACATATAAATACATATTTATATAGTTTCAGGGCTAGAGAGATGGCTTAGCAGTTAAGACACTTGCCTGCAAAGTCTAAGAACTCATGTTCAAATCTCCAGGTCCCACATAGCCAGATGCACAGTGATGCAAGCATGCAATGTTGCACATGTGCCACAAGGGGGCACACACATCTGGAGTTCATTCACGGGCTGCTGAAGGCCCTAGCGTACCCATTATCTCTCTCTCTGCCTCTTTCTCTCTCTCTCAAAATAAAATATATATATTTATATATAGTTTCATATGTAAATAAGATGAAGATAATAATAATAATGTTATATATGCTATCATATTAGTCTGTTAAAATAAATGCAAAAGATACTGGGTGTAGGGAGCATACATCTTTAATCCCTGCACTAGGGATGTAGAGATAAGAGGATCACTGTGAGTTCAAGGCCAGCCTGGGCTACAGTGAGACCCTACCTTGAAAAATAAAAATAAAAAATAGGGGCTGGAGACATGGCTTAGCAGTTAAGGTGTTTGCCTGCAAAGCCAAAGGATCCTTGTTCGACTCTCCAGGACCCACATAAGCCAGACGCACAAGGGGGTGCATGCATCTGGAGTTCGTTTGCAGTGGCTGGAAGCCTTGGCACACCTCTCTCTCTCTCTCTCTCTCTCCCTCTTTCTCTCTCTCTCAAATAAATAATATACTTAAAAATAAAATAAAATAAAAATAAAAAATAGGACTGGAGAGATGGCCTAATGGTTAAGGCAAGCCTGCAAAACCTAAGGACCTAGGTTCAATTCCCCAGTACCCATGTAAAGCCAGATGCACAAAGTGGTACATGTGTTGGAGGCCTTGGCATGTCCATCCCCACCATCTTTCTCTGCTTCTCTCTCTCTCATAAATTTATATATATATATATTTGTTTTTTTGAGGTAGGGTCTCAGGCTGACCTGCAATTCACTATGTAGTCTCAGGATGGCCTTGAACTCATGGTGATCCTTCTACTTCTGCCTCCCAAGTACTGGAATTAAAGGTGTGCGTCACCACGCCCGGCTCAATAAAATATTTTTTTGTTTGTTTGTTTTTTGTTTTTTCGAGGTAGGGTCTCACTCTAGCCCAGGCTAACCTGGAATTCACTATGTAGTCCCAAGGTGGCCTCGAACTCATGGTGATCCTCCTACCTCTGCCTCCCAAGTGCTGGGATTAAAGGCGTGAGCCACCACGCCCGGCTAATAAAATATTTTTTAAAAATAATAAATAAACCAGGCATGGTGGTACACGCCTTTAATCCCAGCACTTGGGAGGCAGAGGTAGGAGGATTGCCGTGAGTTCAAGGCCACCCTGAGATTAAATAGTGAATTCTAGTTCAGCCTGGGCTAGAGAGTAAGACCCTACCTCAAAACAACAACAACAACAACAAAATCTTCCTTTGGGGGGTCGCCATTTTTGTACATGTGGTTGACCCCAGCATACTGGCTAATTCTGCAAAATAAACACTCTATTCTTTTACATTAAAAAAACACATAAAAATGATAAATAAATAAATACAAAATCCAACAGAACTTGGCATAGTGACACATGCCCATAATCCTAATATGCAGTAAGATCAGGAATTCAAGGTCGTCCTTGGCTACATAGTGAGTTGAAGGCCAGCCTGGGATACATTGGCCCCAGTCTCAAAAATGAAAAAAAATCCAGACACAAAATGGCCTGGATATCCATGACCTCGCAGTGCCTGACACTACCTACACACCCTCATAATAGGAGGAAAAGATGATGACATCAAAATGAAAAGAGAGACTGATTGAGAGGTGGAGGGGATATGATGGAGTGTGGATTTGTGAAGGGGAAAGTGGGGGACAGGAGGAAATTCTCATGGTTAATTGTCTATGATTATGGAAGTTGTCAATAAACAAGTTAACATAAATAAATAAAAATAACAGGATGACTAGACTTAGAGGAATGGAAATGCCAAATGTTTGTGAAGGTTTACAGCAATAGGTACTGTGACACCTCCTGGCTGGAGTGTAAATTCCTTTTTTTTTTTTTTCTTCTAGAAAACTGTTTGACATTATCTACTAAAGCTAAACACAAGCACACTCTGATCTGAGAACTCCTCTTCTGGGTAAATACCCAGCACAAAGCAGCGTGTGTGTCCACTGAAGATGCACCGTGAGCACTCACGCCAAGTGTGTTTCCTGTGGCCAGATACCGGGAGCCACTCAAACCCCACTAAAGTGGATGTCCATCTCAAAGCTGTCGGTCTGTCCACTAGTGCCTCATGCTTTTCTGATCTAGTCTGATCCTCAGGTTCACAGATCCAAGTGGGCGAGACTCCGCCCTTCATGCTCTGCCCTGAGCACAGTGGGGAGGGGATGTGCCAGGAGCAGACTCGCAATTCTGCACCTTCAACCAGCTGGAAAATGGTAGGCAGATCCTACGAATCAGAAATTAATTTTGCTGGGCTGGAGAGATAGCACAGTGGTTAAAGGCATTTGCTTGCACAATCTGTCGGCCTGGGTTCAATTCTCCAGTTCCCACATAAAGCCAGAAGAACAAAGCAGCACATGTATCTAGAGTTCATGTCCAGTGGAAGAGATCTTGGCTTACCTATTCTCTCTCTCTCTCTCTCTCTCTCTCTCTCTCTCTCTCTTCCTACCTCCCTTTCTCTCTCACAAATGAAATAAAAAGACACAATCCCCCCCCAAAAAAACTAACATAATTCTTTGTTTATGAATTTGGCAAAGATTTTTGAGATTTTAAATATCCAGTATTGGGGCTTTACTGCCTCCTGCTTTTTGGAGCTCTTCATAATCACACCTCTTGGGCTGGAGAGATGGCTTAGTAGTTAAGGCACTCGCCTACAAAGCCAAAGGACGCAGGTTCAAATCCCCAGTACCCACGTAAGCCAGATGCACATGGTGGTGCATGCATCTGGAATTTGTTTGTAGAGGCTGGAGGCTTGGTGTGTCCATTCTCTCCCTCTCCCCCCCCCCACCCATCTGCCTCTTTCTTTCTCTCTCTCTCAAATAAATAAAAATTTTAAAAGAATGATTAAAAAATCACTCCTCTTTCCTTCTCTTAACCTAATAAAGTCTCTCTGAACTTTAAAAATAAAGCCTGGGCTATAGCAAGCCTACCATGAAAAATATCCAGTGTTGGAAAAGTACTGGTAAGCTTCCTGGCGTCGTGGGAGATGAGTGGTGGTGCACATCTTTAATCCCAGCATCTGGGAGGCAGAGGTAGGAGGATCACCATGAGTTCAAAGCCAGCCTGGAACTACAGAGTGAGTTCCAGATAGCCTAGGATAGACCCTACCTATAAAAAAAACTCGCCAGGCATGATGGCACACGTCTTTGATCCCATCACTAGGACTTGGGAGGCAGAGGTAGGAGGATTTCTGTGAGTTCAAGGCTGAGACTACCAAGTGAATTCCAGGTCAGCCTGGACTAAAGCAAAACTCTACCTTGTAAAACAAGACAAAATAAAACCTCATCAATGGGTTAAGAAACTATAGCCCTCAGAGCTGGAGGGATGGCTCGGCAGTTAAGGCACTTGCTTGCAAAGCCTAATGACCTGGGTTTGAGTCCCCAGTACCCACATAAAGCCAGATGCACAAAGGGGCATGAGACCCTGGTGCACCCATTCTCTCTCTCTCTCTCTCTCTCTCTCTCTCTCTCTCTCTCTCTTGCTACGTGCAAATAAATAAAGATTTTTTTAATTATTTTTTATTATTTTTTATTTATTTTTGGAGAGAGAGACAGAGAGAGATAGACAGAGAGGGAGAGGGAGACAGATAGAGATGGGCGCGCCAGCAGTCTCTCAGCTGCTGTGAACGAAATCCAGATGCATGTGCCCCCTTGTGGGCAAGTGCGGCATTGTGCCCTTGCCTCACTTTGCATCTGGCTAAACGTGGGACCTGGAGATTGGAACCGCTGGACATTGGAACCAGCGTTCTTAGGCTTAGCAGGCAAGAGCCTTAGCCGCTAAGCCATCTCTCCAGCCCAATAAAGATATTTTAAAAAAGAAACCACACATGTTAATATTAAAAGGTTTTAAAGGAGGTGGTTGACAGTGGAGATACTCAACAGTGGACCCTGAAAGCCTTAAATTTGGCAGCCAGGCCAAATAAGCCAATGGGTCCAATAGTGGCATGTCTGTTATGGGGGAAACTAACTGCTCTCTAATTGGACTGCAGGCGTGCTCCATGGTAGGGAATACATCCCTGATACTGAAACCCTACAACAGGGATAGTCATGAGCCCTAGAGATGCAACGTCTTCTGGTGTCTGTCTAAATGTATATACTATGCTCACCAAACTGCCCAGTAAGCACTTCTCTTAATGTTCATACCCATATATTAATGCTGTTCTCACTTTTGGTTAGAGAAGCTTCTCTTTTCAGATGATGGTGACCTTGGGATGACTCAGAAGGCACCATGGTGCTGAGAAGAAGGGATAGAGGAGTGCTCAGCACTGAAACATCTCTAACACACCTTCCAAGGTTCAGGGTCCATTGTAGAAGAGGTGGCAGAAAGAGTGTAAGAGCCAAAGGAAGGGTAGGACTCCTTACAACATGCTCCTCCAGACACAAAATGGCCTGGATATCCATGACCTCACAGTGCCTGACACTACCTATACAAGACCATCATAATAGGAGGAAAAGATCATAACATCGAAATAGAAGAGAGACTGATTGAGAGGGAGAAGGGATATGATGGAGAGTGGAGTTGCAAAGGGGAAAGTGAGTGGGGGACAGAATTAAGATAAGTTATTGTCTACAATTATGAAAGTTGTCCAAAAACTGTTAAATAAATAAATAAAGGAGGTGGTTGACTGAGTCCCTCCTAGAAAGGAGTTCCCCTTTCTTGGAGGATTAAGATTCCTGGAAGGATTAAAAGATCTCCTACATAGATATCATTTTATTGTCTGGTTAGCTCATCCTCCTTTCAGAACCAAAAGACCCCTGTTTGGGTCTCTAGGTGGGATTTTCTATTTTATAGAACCCCCCCCTTCCATCTCTTGGGCAAGAGCTCTGCATTTTTTTCTTCCTTCTAAATTCTATCCATAATCTAATAAAATCTCAGCAGGTAAGCCAGGCGTGGCAACGCACGCTTTTAATCCCAGCACTCCGGGGGAGAGGGAGACAGAGGTAGGAGGATCACTGTGAGTTCAAGGCCACCCTGAGACTACATAGTGAATTCCAGGTCAGCCTGGACCAGAGTAAGACCCTAAAAAAAAAAAAAAAAAAAAAAAAAATCTCATCAGGTGTGGTGGTGCACACCTTTAATTCTAGCACTCTGGAGGCTGAGGTAGAAGGATTGCTGAGTTCAAGGCCAGCCTGAGACTATATAGTGAATTCCAGTCAGTCTGGGATATAGTGAGACCCTATCTTGAAAAACCAAACAATGAAAAAAAAATCTTTCTAAACTATTAAAAAGAAAAAAGGAAGTGGTTGAGAACTGGAAGCAGGGAGAGGGTTCACTGGACAGGAGGCCTGCCCTCATCCTCACTCCTTTCTTCCTTACCCCTGCCCTAGCTTCTCAGGCCTTGAAGGTCTCCTGGGGAGAGGAGGGATAGGAAGGAGGGAGTTCCTGACACCCTAATTGAACGAAGTCCCCAGCTGTCTGCTTCCCATCACACATGGCTCTGTTTGATGCAGTTAAACACTCAACTAGCCACTGCCTTGCCTGCCCATGGCACTGTCTTTGTGAGGGACATTCAAGGCCCTTGCTGACTATGACCCTCATACACACGTATGAGGACTTGCCTGTGCACAGCACTGAAAGGCCAGAATTTTCTGTCACCTCACTAGGGCCCTCAGAGCAAACCTCTGCTTGAAGGTTGCTGCCAACAGCCACCTCTGTCCATCATGCCACATGATAACCCTAGGATAGACTCACGGGAGTCTGTTAGCTTTGTTCTGGTCACCATCTGGTCAGTCACTCACAGCATGAACCATGCGATTCCACCTAGGCTAAGTTTTAGGGGTCCTTGAATACTGGCCAGAGAAGCCACCCAAATATCTGGGCTAGCACGAGAGCTAGGAAGCCACTTGAGGCAACTATAGAGAGCTGAGCAAGGTCCAATAGCCCCTAGCTGGGCCACTCCTGCTGGGTGCTGACAGACAGCCTGTCACTAGCTCTTACTCCACCTCCTTCCTCTCTAGGTGGCTCCTCCAGGGCTGTACATCCACAGGAAATCAGAAGGTGAAGAGGGGAATGAGACAAGGAAAGGACAGAGGTCTGCCCGGGGCTCCACCCATCACAGGCTGTGATGCCTGTGGAACACTTAGCCCTCACATCTTTGTCTGATGATGAGAAAATTTATACCCTCCTGCCACTATCCTAAGAAACCCCACCTGGCCCAGAGGGAGCCGGCGAAGCCCTGAGGAAGGTTATGATGCCTCCCTATGTTGACTTCTCGGTCAAGATGGAAACCCAGGCCAGACCAGAGTTTGGGCAGCCAACAATGGTACCCAGGCCTTTTTGTAAATAAAGGTATTCATTGGCACAGACACTCTATTTATTAACTCTTGTCTACCATTGCTTTGCTTACCACAGATACACAGAGGCAAAAAAAAAAAAAAAAATACCATCAACTTGTCCTTTAGACAGGAAGAAGAAGCTGGGACTCGTCTGGATCCAGTCCTTGTCTCCAACATATTTCTCAGCCCCATGATGCAGCCCTTTTTCAAGGTGAGGTTGGGGGTGAGGGGTAGAGGACTCAGGCAAAAACAGGTGAAGACAATTCCAGATCTTCAACAAAAGAGATGGCATGTCCAAAAATCCTTACATTCACAAACACTATATCATTTTAGACATACAAAACTGTGATTCTAACAAAGTGTTACCTAGGGCTGAAGAGATAGCTTAGTGGTTAAGGCACTTGCCTACAAAGCCAAAGGACCCAGGCTCAATTCCCCAGGACCCATGTAAGCCAGATGTACAGGGTAGCACATACATCTGGAGTTTATTTCCAGGGCTGATGGCCCTAGCATGCCCATTCTTTCTCTTTCTATCTGCCTTCTTGTATCTCTCTTTCAAATAAATAAAATAAATAAAATTTTAAAAACTTTTTAAAGTGTTAGCTAACACCTAAATACCTACACAGAGCACATATGTCACAGGCCAATAGACCCAAGAAAAGTATAGTAACAATAATAAATCATCTGGAATGTCCCCAGTCACTTTTTTCTAGTAAGTTCAAGCGTGTTCTTCTAATTGTTCCCCATACTTCATAATATATATGAGAACTGTTCCTGCTTAACATGCGAGAGAACAGGTTAAGCTATAATAAAATGGGATGTGAGGTCTTTTAACTTCATATAATTTTTTATCTAATAAACCAATATTTATTATATGAGCAAATAGGGGGGTGCAACCAGCAATCACCCTTGAACCACAGATATGATCCAGACTGTTCTGGACACACATCAATTCACACTTTAAAACCCTGCATTCCTGCTGGGCATGGTGGCTCACAC
This sequence comes from Orientallactaga sibirica, assembly GCA_036365145.1. Lineage (NCBI taxonomy): Eukaryota > Metazoa > Chordata > Mammalia > Rodentia > Dipodidae > Orientallactaga > Orientallactaga sibirica. The sequence continues at coordinate 53,935 of JAEOAD010000555.1, forward strand.
CTTTAATCCCAGCATTCAGAAGGCAGAGGTAGGAGGATTGCTATAAGTTTGAGGTCATCCTGAGACTACATAGTGAATTCCAGGTCAGCCTGGACTAGAGCGAGACCATACCTCAAAAAATAAAAAATAAAAAAAGGAAAAATAAAAAGAACCCTGCATCCTGACCTCTAGCTGCCATATTGTAAGGACACCGCAGTGGCACTAGTCTCTGTCCAGCCTCCAGATCACCACTGGCCCAGTTGATATCTTGGTTTCCCGAGGATCCCTGACAGGGGCCACCCAGCTGAGCTACTTTTCACCCCTCACCCTTAGAAACTAGAATCATATTGGTTGGTTCAAACTGATGCACTTTGAGCTCAAGTTTTCAGCAATACTTAACAAAAAGATGAAGTAGAAAACATGGAGAGGGCCTGGAGAGATGGCTCAGCAGTTAAAGGCACTTGCTTGCAAAGCTTAAAGACCTGAGTTCAATTCCCCAGTAACCATGTAAAATCAGATGCACAAAGAATTTCTTTGCAGTGGCAAGAGGCCCTGGAGTGTACATTCTCTCCCCTTACTCCTCCTCCTCTCCTTCTTCTTCTTCTTTTGTTTGTTTTTCGAGATAAGGTCTCACTCTAGCTCAAGTTGATCTAGAATTCTCTATGTAGTCTCAGGGTGGCCTCAAATTCATAGCAATCTTCCTACCTCTGCTTCTCAAGTGCTGGGATTAAAGGTGTGAGCCATCATGCCTGCCTCATCCCTCCTCTCCTCTCCTCTCCTCTCCTCTCCTCTCCTCTCCTCTCCTCTCCTCTCCTCTCCTCTCCTCTCCTCTCTCTCCATTCCATAGCAAGGAAGCTTTCACTTTCACTTTCACTGCTATGGAGGCTGGAAGTCTACAAGGCAAGTATGGGCCTGGCTGCCTCCTTCTGCAACTGTGAGGTTGTGAGGTACTGTCTGGCCCAGGCCACCCTCTAGGTTCCTGGGTCCACTGGAAGTCCTCTGCTTCTAGAAGAATCACTCCAGCCTCTGTCCTGTGATCAAGGGGTTCCCTCCCTGGGAAGGACCACACTGGGGAATGTCTCCCCTTCTTAACTGCATTTGCAATTACCCTTTTTCCAGAGAAGGCCATATCTTGGGGGGGGTCACTATCCAACCTACAGCACTTTCATAAGCTGCACCCTCCTTCAGCAGACAAGATACTCAGTGGACTGGGGCCACATGAGTTCCCAGGTCCACTGGCCAGGTCTGCCTCTCAAGCAAGGCCTGGACTAGACTTCAGAACACTATATATCTATGGGCCAGCAGGGGGCACCACACCACCAGAAAATAACTCAAAGACACTAGGTTTAACACAGTCCCTGGGTGAATTTGTTCCTTATCTGTATTTCTGAAATGAGGGGGCAGAGAGAGAGAGAGAGAGAGGGAGAATGAATGAATGAATGAATGAATGAATGAATGAATGAATGAATGAATATGGGAATGCCAGAGCCTTCAGCCGCTGCAAACTCTAGATGCTTGCACCATCCTGGGCATCGGGGTCCTGGGGAATTGAACCTCGGTTCTTTGGCTTTTCAGGCAAGTGCTTTAACCGCTAAGCCATGTCCCCAGCCCTGGGTCTTCACTTTTGATATGCCAGAGAGATCAAGGCTTGTGCTGGCTTCTCAGTCACGAACTGTGAATAGCTTTAAAATCCACTGGTCCCATGAGTCACCGTGGACTGCAGGGAGATGGCCTCTCCAGAATGCTGGGGACAGTAACAGTAACAGAGAAATCAGAGCTCCTCCAGGGACTTGAGGGGTCATCTATCCACCTGATAACAGGTTGGACAGTGGACAGCAAGTCTGAAGAAGGACTTGGCCCCATTCCTGAGAATCTGTCTGTGGATTTAGCCTAGCTGGTGAACTGCACGTCAGTCCAGACCCTGTGGACAGTGTACTAGAGGGGCACCTGAAGTTGTCCTCTGGCCTCCGCACACATACACCCACATACACAGCACATACCACACACACGCAGGTAAAAACAAACTATAACTTTCAGCTGGAGAGATGGCTTAGCATTAAGGCACTTGCCTAAAAACCAAAGGACCCAGGTTGGATTCTCCAGGACCCACATAACCAGATGTACAAGGTGGTGCATATGTATGGAGTTCATTTCAGTGGCTAGAGGCCCTGGTGCATTCTCTCTCTCTCTCCCTATTTCTCTCTCTCAAATAAATAAATAAATAAATAATTTTTAAAAAAACAAAATTTGCAGACCAAAGAAGCCTAACGAAACCGAAGGGCAGGAAAAGTACTTAGAGGCACACCACAACCAAATTGCCTAAAACCAGAAGAAAAGATACAATCATAAAAAGCAGACATAGCTGGGCATGGTGGCTGTGGTAGTTTGAATATATGTCCCCCAATATATTCAGTGTTTTATTATTTTATAGTTTGCATCTGCAATCACCTTGCTAGAGGCAAGGTCACTGGGGGCCCGGTCTTAAGGTGTGGTGATGGTTTGAGAGTCCATTGTAAAGATATGCAAATGTGCCTAGCAGGAGTTCCTGAAGTGTGCTGTGTGACCTTTTGGCTGTAGTTTTGCTCTGTGTGCTGTGGTGGCTGGTTGGTTTTTTCTGCTCTCTGCCTGGTCCTGTGGAGAGCAGGCCAGTTCTGCCATTATGGAACTTCCCTGGATCTGTAAGCTTCAATAAATAATATCCCTTCCTCCATAACTGTGCCTGGTCTGGAAGTTCATCTCAGCGAACCTGAAGCTATCTGCAACAGTAAAGTGGTACCAGAAGTGGGGTGAGATGAACCTGACCGTGTGGATATTCGTCTTTTGGAACCTTTGTTTTGGAGGAATGGGCATGGACTTGGTGCTTGCAACTGAAGATGCCTTCTGGAGTGGTAAGCCAAGTTTTATGGACGATTCTGATGAGAGTTTGAGAATGCTAAGTGCAGACTGTATTGAACTTCGAGGCTTGGCTTATGAGCTTTCTAAGGGGAAGGAAAGACTGTAGAGGACTTTGTTGGAACTGGGCTACTGGCATAAGGGATGGCTACATTCTGCTATCCAGGCCCAGAAAGTTTGATCAAGGTTAAATTTATAATGGACTGATGTTCTTGGCTGAAGATATCGGACTGAGATTTAAGATTTTAAGTTGGAAAAACTCAAGCAAGGTAAAAGTAGAGGCACCAAGACTGGTTTCAGGTTACTGGAGCTGCTATTGTCAACCACATTAGCAATCTTAAGAAAGGTGGAAGGAAGGTGGCCTGACTTGATTTACATTAAAACAATGGAGAGGATGCCTGAGGAAAGACTGTTAAAAATGCAAATTCTTGGAAAGAGCTGACTGGAGAAGGAACCTGCTTTTCAAGGCTATGGTTTATTTTGTCCCTGGATTAAGAATATGGCTGTGTCCTGCACACCTGGTATTAGTTTTGGAAGCATGAAAAATGCATGGAGTGGTCATGAGTTGCACACGGTTCCAGGAGCCGCTGCTGAGATGCAGCATGAGGCAGGGCATGAAGACCCTCAGGAATAGGCTGCAAGAGCCTTTTGGAAGATGGACCGTGGTTTGCATGGAGACCTGAAGATGTTTTGGATATACCAGAACTGTGCATAAGGGCTACCATGGAGTGCAGTGTTGGCATGGGATGAAAGTTTTCCCTGGCGACTCTGCCCAGCTGGAGGGGGGGAATTGGAAAACCTGGAGACTGTTAGTCTCTGGTTATATTGAACTTGAACTGCAGAAGTTTGATGACGGCTGATGATAGTTGAGTTTGCATTATTCTAGTCTCTCTTTGCTATGCCTTTTACCAGTTAAAAATGTTTACTCTGTTCCTTTACATGTTGAAAGTATTTAACTTGTTTGATTTTACAGGACTCACTATCTTAAGTTGATCAAGACTGTGAGAACCTTTGAAATTGGACTGAGTACAATTTACAATGTGTGATAGTTATAAATCTATTGGGGGCCAGGAGCTAAATATATTGGGGGCCAGGGGCGGAATGTGGTAGTTTGAATATATGTCCCCCAATATATTCAGTGTTTTATTATTTTATAGTTTGCATCTGCAATCACCTTGCTAGAGGCAAGGTCACTGGGGGCCCGGTCTTAAGGTGTGGTGATGGTTTGAGAGTCCATTGTAAAGATATGCAAATGTGCCTAGCAGGAGTTCCTGAAGTGTGCTGTGTGACCTTTTGGCTGTCATTTTGCTCTGTGTGCTGTGGTGGCTGGTTGGTTTTCTCTGCTCTCTTGCCTGGTCCTGTGGAGAGCAGGCCAGTTCTGCCATTATGGAACTTCCCCTGGATCTGTAAGCTTCAATAAATAATATCCCTTCCTCCATAACTGTGCCTGGTCTGGAAGTTCATCTCAGCGAACCTGAAGCTATCTGCAACAGTGGCTCATGTCTTCAATCCCAGCACTCAGGAGGCAGAGGTAGGAGGATCACCATGAGTTTGAGGCCAGCCTGAGACTACATAGTGAATTCCAAGTCAGCCTGGACTAGAGCAAGGCCTTACCTCAAAAGAAAAACAGCAGCCGGGCGTGGTGGCACACGCCTTTAATCCCAGCACTCGGGAGGCAGAGGTAGGAGGATCGCCGAGAGTTCGAGGCCACCCTGAGACTACATAGTTAATTCCATGTCAGCCTGGACCAGAGTGAGACCCTACCTTGCAAAACCAAAAAGAAAAAAAAGAAAAAAGAAAAATAGCAGCTGACTCCTCATCAGAAACAAAATAGGCCAAACTATCTTTGTATCTGAAAATAAAATTGAAAAACTTAGCTACTGAGGGAGGTCAGCATCTTCAGAGGAAAACTTTTGCATTAATGAACTTTCAAAGTGTCCTTGCCTTTGTTTCACCTAAAAATTCATGGTGCAAGCTTTCCTCCCTAAATTATCACTTAACCAGGCATGGTGGTACATGCCTATGATCCTAGTTCTTGAGAGGTGGAGACAGGAGGATCAAGAGTTCAAGGCTGAGGGCTGGAGAGTGGTTAGGGCACATGCCTGTGAAGCCTAAGGACCCAGGTTCAATTACCCAGGTCCCATGTAAGCCAGATGCACATGGTAGCACATGCGTCTGGAGTTCATTTGCAGTGGCTCAAAGCCCTGGTGTGCCCATTCTCACTTCCTTTCTCTCTCCCTCTCTCTGTCTGTAATAAATAAATAAATCTTAAAAAAACAAAACAGTTCAAGGTTGGGCTGCAGGGATGGCTTAGCAGTTAAGGCACTTGCCTGTGTAGCTTAAGGACACAGGTTCAATTCTCCAGGTCCCACGTAAGCCAGATGCACAAAAAGGTGCATGCATTTGGAGTTCATTTGTAGTGGCTTAGAGGCCCTGGCACACCCATTCTCACTCTCTCTCTCCCTCTCTCTGTCTCTAATAAATAAATAAAAATAAATCTTTAAAAAAATTTTAAAGAGGGCTGGAAAGATGGTTAAACGCTTGCCTGTGAAGCCTAAGGACCCCGGTTCGAGGCTTGACTCTCCAGAACCTATGTAAGCCAGATGCACAAGGGGACACATGCATCTGGAGTTCCTTTGAAGTGGCTGGAGGTCCTGACGCACCCATTCTCTCTACCTGCCTATTTCTGTATCTCTCTCTCTCTTTCAAATAAATAAATACAAATTTAAAGAAAAGAGTTCAAGTTTATCTTCTGCTAACATGGATGAGTTCAAGGTCTGCCTTGGCTGCATGAAATCCTATCTGTAAAGAGCAAAACATCAGCAGGGAGTGAGTGGTAATGCATGCCTTTAGTCCCAGCACTCAAGAGGATGAGATAGGAGGACTGCCATGGGTTTGAGGCCAGCCTGGGGCTACAGAGTGAGTTCAGGTCCTCCTAGGCTAGACTAAGACTCTGCCTTAAAAAATTAAGCAAACAAGAAATCTAACCAGCCTAGAACATACTGCTTAACTGGGCATGATCATGAACAGACCCACCCACACATAAGCATGAGCAGACCCCAGAAACAAAATCCTTAACTGAGCATGATCAGGACCAGGCCCACCCACACATAAGCATGAACAGACCCCAGGAACAAAGTCCTTAACTGAGCATGATCAGGACCAGGCCCACCCACACATAAGCATGAACAGACCCCAGGAACAAAGTCCTTAACTGAGCATGATCAGGACCAGGCCCACCCACACATAAGCATGAACAGACCCCAGGAACAAAGTCCTTAACTGAGCATGATCAGGACCAGGCCCACCCACACATAAGCATGAGCAGACCCCAGGAACAAAGTCTGTTTGCTTGCAGGTAGTGAATCTGCCTCCACTTTTTCATGCCTTGGCTGGGCCTGTCTTGGCTTTGCACCATTGTGTGAATCCACTGCAGTCAGTTACAAAGCCTGTTAAACTGAAATGATCTTTTCAGGCATTTAATAGCTGAATTTACTGCCAGCATATTTGGCTTTGAGGTGGTTAAGAGACGCTTTTGAGCAAAAAGAGATAGATAACACTTGGGGTTAATGGAATTTTGAGAGTAAATAAGATACTCTTTTTCTTTTTTTAAATACTTTTATTTATTTGGGAGAGAGAGACACAGAGAGAGAGAGACCTCTTACATCTACAAATAAATTATAGACTCATGTGTCACTTTGTTCATCTGGCTTTACATGGGTACAGGGGCATAGAACATGGGCAGAAAGGCTTTGCAAGCGAGCACCTTTAACTACTGATCCATCTCCCCAGCCCTAAAATACTCTTTTAAGGCACTTACCTGCAAAGTCTGATGACCCAAGATCAAGTCCCTAGTACCCACATAAAGCCAGATGCACAGAGTGGTACATACCTCTGGAGTTCATTTGCAGCAGCTGGAAGCCCTGGCAACCCATTCTCTCTGTCTGTCTGTCTCTCTTCTCTCTCTCTCTGCTTACAAATAAATAAATAAAATACATTAAAAAAAAAAAAGAATTAGCTAAACTAGGCATAGTGGTGCACATCTATAATCTCAACACTTGGGAGTAGTGAATTTGAGGGAAGCCTGGGGTATGTAAGTCTAAAAAAAAAGTGGTTAGCTGGGCATGGTGGTGCACGCCTTTAATCCCAGCACTTGGGTTGTAGAGGTAGGAGGATTGCTGTGAGTTCGAAGCTACCCTGAGACTACATAGTGAATTCCAGGTCAACCTGGGCTAGAGCTAGACCCTACCTCAAAAAAACAAAAAAAAGGGGGGAGGGGTGTGAGTTGGTCTTGTAGCATATGCCTACAACATATTGAATACTATTTTGCCTTTAAAAGAAATTAAACTTTTTTTAAACCGTTGAGCTGTCTTTCTAGTCCCTGCTTTAAACAATATTTTTGTTGTTTTTTCGAGGTAGGGTCTCACTCTAGCACATGCTGACCTGGAACTCACAGTGGTCCTACTACCTCAGCATCCTAAGTACTGGGCAGTATTTTTAAAAATTTTTTCTTTATAAATAATTATTTTAAAATATTGCTTATCTATTTACTTATTTGCAAGCAAAGAGAGACAGAGAAAAAAGAATGGGTGTGGCAAGGCCTCCAGCCACTGCAAACACTCCAGACACATGCACCACTTTGTGCATCTGGCTTTACATGGGTCCTGGGGAATCCAACTCTGGTTGTTAGATTTTGCAGGCAAGCACCTTTAACAGCTGAGCCATCTCTCTAGTTTTTTGGTTTTTTTTTTTTTTTTTTTTTTTTTTGGTTTTTCGAGGTAGGGTCTCACTCTAGTCCAGGCTGACCTGGAATTCACTATGTATTCTCAGGGTGGCCTCGAACTCACGGTGATCCTCCTACTTCTGCCTCCCAAGTGCTGGGATTAAAGGCGTGCGCCACCACGCCTGGCTCATAGTATTTTTATTTTTTGAGAAGGCTTGTTTTGTTTTCTTTTCCAGATAAGGTCTTATTCTGCAGCCCAAGTTGTTCTGAAATTCACTATGTAGCTCAGGCTGGCCTTGAACACACAGCAATCCTCCTGCCTCAGCTTCTGGAGTGCTGAGATTACAGGCCTGAGCCACCACACCTGGCTAAGAGATTAAATTTGTGAGGCAGGAATGAAAAACAGGAAAGTTCAGGGGACTGGAAAGAAGGCCCTTGCACCAGGATCTGGTTACATTTCCCACTGGCTAAGAGTCAAGAAACTTCAGCACAATTGACAAGACCAGTGAGGATTGCCCAACAATTGGATTAAGCCTGCTTAGACAACTCCTCTCTTGTTCCTAAGCCTGAACCTCACACCTCACAAGCCCTTGTACCATCCCACTTACAAAAGGAAATTCTTTAAGATAAGGGACACAGATAAACCAGCTATTTTTGTTTATTTGCTCTTTAAACCTGACTTAATTTTTAACCTTTGCCTAAACTTTGAACCTGATTTAAGTTACATCTTTTGAGCAATATAACTTCATAAGTGACAAAAATCACATATATAAGTATTGTTAAAACAGTTTAAAGCCGGGCATGGTGGTGCACGCCTTTAATCCCAGCACTCGGGAGGCAGAAGTAGGAAGAGTGCCTGAGTTCAAGGCAACCTTGAGAATGCATAGTAAGTTCCAAGTTAGCCTGAGCTGGACTGAGCTCCTACCTCGAAAAAAAAAAAAAAAAAAAAAAAAGTTTGAAGTCTCTTCTCTCAACATCCATACTTAAAGTATATACAATTTCTAACTTAATATCTTTTGTTTCTCTCTGATACATCCTGGGATTTTTTTTCTTATTCTTTCATTTATGTATTTAGTTATTTGAGAGAGAGAGAAAGAGAGAGATAGAAAGAGCATGTATGGGTATGCCAGAGCATCTTGCCACTAACTACTCCAGATGCATGTGCCACTTTTCATGGGTACTGTGGAACCAAACCTGGACTGGTAGATTTTGCAAGCAAGTGCCTCTAACTGCTGAGCCATCTCTCCAGCTCTAGCCCAGGCTGACCCAGAACTCACAGCAATCCTCCTACCTCAGTCCTCCTCCTCCCCACCCAGTGCTAGGATTAAAGATGTGTACCACCACCAGCCCCTATTTTTATTTACTTAATTTTGTGTTTTTCTAGGTAGAGTGTTATTCTAGCGCAGGCTGACTTGGAAGTCACTCTGTAGTCCCAGGCTGGCCTCGAACTTTCAGCGATCCTCCTCCATCTGCCTCCTGAGTGCTGGGATTAAAGGCGTGCACTACCACCCCTGGCTTTTTTTTTGTAATTTTTGTTTCTACCACTTTGTGCAGGTTTCTGGGATTTTTAGGTCTGGTTTTCCCTAACATGAAATTAGCACTGTACTGTTCAGTTTCCTCCCAGCCTACAGAAGCTTTTAGCAGGAAGGATCTTTAGACCTAAAGAAAGGGCTGTTCTTCAGGTGATGCTGGCTGTTCCAGGGCAAACAAGTGGAGATCTCAACAGTTGGGGGCTAAAACCAAACTGCTGTAAGTTTGAGGCCAGCTTGGGCTACACAGAGTTGTGAGCCAACCTAAACTCCAGAGACTTTGTCTCAAAAAAAAAACCAAAACAAACCCAGGTGGTGGGTGGTGGTGTCTGTGTTTAATCCCAGCACTAGGGAGGCAGAGATAGGAGGATCATTGTGAGTTCTAGACCAGCTAGGACTAAACAGTGAGTTCTAGGCTAGCATGGGCTAGACTGAGAACCTACCTCAAAAAAAAAAAGGAGGGGGAGGGCTGGAGAGATGGCTTAGCGGTTAAGGCGCCTGCCTGCTAAGCCTAAGAACCCGGTTCCAATCTCCAGGTCCCACGTTTAGCCAGATGCAAAGTGACGTAAGGGCGCAAGGCCGCACTTGACCACAAGGGGGCGCACACATCTGGATTTCATTCACAGCAGCTGAGAGACTGCTAGTGTGCCCATCTCTATCTGTCTCCCTCTTCCTCTCTGTCTGTCTGTCTCTCTCTGTGTCTCTGTCTCTATGTCTCTCTCCAAAAAAATAAATAATAAAAAAGGAGGGGGCAGAGGAAAGGGCTTAGTGGTTAAGGCATTTATCTGGGAAGCCTAAGGACTCCAGTTCAATTCCCTAGGCCCCACATAAGCCAGATGAACAAGGGGTGCATGCGTCTGGAGTTTGTTTGCAGTGGTTATAGGCCCTGATGCATGCATTTTCTCTTTCTATCTCCCTCTTTCTCTCTCTCTGTCAAATAAATACATAAATAATTTTTAAAAACAACAACAAAGCAATAAACAAATGAGGAAAAAAAAGAAGAATGGGAAGAAGGAGAGGGGAGGGAAAGGAAGGGAAGGGGGAGAGGAAAGGAAAGGTAGAGAAGTGATAAAGTGAAGACAAGGTAAAAAGAAAGAAAAAGTGAGCTTTGGAAGGAGAGGTAGATCTAAAATAATTCTAGGAAATTACAACTCTCTCTCTCTCTTTTATTTTTTTCCCCTGTGATAGGGTACTACCTTGCCTAGACCGGCCTGAAACACTCTATGTACCTGAGGATGACCTTGAATCTGTAATTCTCATCTCCACCTCCCAAGTGCTGGGTTTACAGGCATCACCACTATGTCTGCATTCTGCAGTGCTAAGGACTGAACCCAGGGCCTCCATGTATGCCAAACAAGCACTCTGCCAGTGGGGCTCTGGGGCTTGCTCTGTGCAAGGATATTTTGTTTGTTTTGTTGTTGTTGTTTTGAAGTATGGTCTCACTCTAGACCAGACTGACCTGGAATTCACTCTGTAGTCCCAGGCTGGCCTCAAACCCACAGCAACTCTCCTACCTCTGCCTCCCCAGTGCTGGGATTAAAGGTGTGCATCACTACACCCAGTTAATTTTCTTTTCCATTTTGAAAATAAAGTAAATAAATAAAATAAAAACATAGGTGAGCCTGGGCTAGAGAGAGACCCTACCTCAAAAAACAGGGAGGGGTCATAAGGACCAAAACAATCTTCACTATATTAGGTCACAGAGAAGCTGAGAAGTATGCTTTATGAACAAGGTTGAATCTTGTTTGAGAGATTCTCAGAACATTGTAAGTTTACAGCTGGGAAAGGAGCCAAGTTAAACTCAGAGGTCACATACACTGTTTTTTAGGTTGTTGTTGTTGTTGTTGTTGTTGTTGTTTGTTTTGTTTTTGTTTTTTGGCTTTTTGAAGCAGGGTCTCACTCTAGCCCCAGGCTGACCTGGAACTCACTTTGTAGCGCAGGGTAGCCTGGAACTCACAGCAGTCTTCCTACCTCAGCCTGTGGTGGAATTAAATGCATCAGCCACCATGCCCAGATTTACTTTAACATTCTTATTTGAAATACCTCTCTATATAAAACTAAAACAAATAGGGCTGGAGAAATGGCTTAGTGGTTAAAGCGGCGCCTGCTAAGGCTGAAGGTTTGATTCTTCAGTACCCATGTAAGGCCAGCTGCACAAGGTGGCACATGCATCTAGAGTTCATTTACAGTGGCCCTGGTGTGCCCATTTCCTCTTTCTCTACCTGTCTACCGCTCTCTCAAATAAGTAAATAAATATTTTTTAAAAACCAAAAATTTTTAAAAAATGGTCTCTATGTAGACAATTTTTGTTGTTGTTGTTGTTTTGAGGAAGGGTATGTAGCTCAAGAGGCCTTAATTCCAGGCAATCTTCCTGCCTCTGCTTGTCCCACCACAACAGGCATATGTAGGTAATCGTGCAGACAACTCTTGTCACTTGGGCTGACAAGAGACTTCAACCAGACTCCAGGGTGGGAGTTTTTTCTTTTTCCCATGTCTCCATCTTCTGTCTCTATCATGTTTCAGTAGGATCAGACACAAGAATGAAACGTGGGTCCAAGCAGCACTGGGGAAAGAAGAAAGGTTTGGGGACAAACTGTGCCAAATGGAGCTAAATAACCTGGGGGGAGTCGGTGGGGGAGGGGGTAGAATATAAGCAGTGTCCTGTTCCACAGTCCAGGCCTCTGGGGAGCTAGGCCAAGGGTCTAACGTGGAGAAGGTAGGGTCTTAGGCCCGAGTCGGCTCTGATAATTCACAGCCCAGTAGTAATGTTCCCCCCTCCCGGCTTTCCGTGGGAATGCATTCTGCCCGGCCTAGTTCCCCAAGCCAAACACCCGGAGCCCTGACCCAGCTACCCGTGAGGCCCTGTGCCACCCGTCCCCCCGCACAGCCCCGAAACCAGTGCGCAGAGCCCAGCTTTGGCCTCCGCCTGGCACTGAAGCTCGGGTGACATCTGCTCGGCTCCCGGACGCGGCTAGCGGCCTCCTGTCCACCTCGGCCAGGTGTGGCGTGGACTCCAAAGCCAGGGCAAAGGATGCTCCCTAGAGTCTGGTGCCGGCTCGAATTTCGCGCCGGGTGCAGGCACCTCACCCTGTCAATCACAGCCCCGGCCCCGCCCCCACCCGCCATCATAGCCCCGCCCCCTCCAGAGCCGGGCTCCTCCGGGGCGAGCGCGCGTGCGCGGAGCAGAGTCCCGCTGGGCCGCAGCCGGTGGCCGGCTCGCCTTGGGCCCGCGCCCGGCGCTCGCTGCTCTGTCCTCCCCCAGTGTGGCCCGGACAGACCGACGGACCCCGCGCGGCTGCGGCGACAGGATGGCGCAGACTGCCATGTCCGAGACCTACGGTAGGGCGCACCACTGTGGGGCTGGGGGACCTCGGGGTCTGGGGATGTGGGCGGCGGAGGCCAGGGTCTCAGGGACCGGTTCTCTGGAGTCTCTGGAGTTCTCTGGGTGTTGGGGGAGTCAGGCTTGGATCCTGAGAATCGTGGGGGGTGTCGTGGAGCCGGTCTGGGATTCTGAAGATCTAGGGATGTCAGGGCGCAGGGCCGAGGGCTCAGGCCAGCCGATGCTCCTGGCTGGACATGTCCACTACGCTGACTTGATCCACTCGTCCAAGCCCCCTCTTGCCTTGACCGTGGCTTCCATACTTGTGTTTTCCTTTCTGGATTATTTGAGTAGCTCAAGGCTGGGGAGCCAATTTGACGTTTATTCTCCTCCCGCCCCACTCCAGCATCCATCCACAGTAGGGATCAATCAGGCCCTGATTTTGAGGTCCCCCTGGGTGCTGCTGTGGGCCTCTCCTGCTTTGCCATTCCTTTCTTGGCATTGGTATTACAATGAGTTTTAGATGGATGAACCCATCTTTCTTCTGGAGACCTCTGGCCTCCTCCCCTTCCCTCGGTTCTGGGTTGCAGTATGGCTATTTATAAACACATCTCCCTTTATGACCCTAAGCCTTGGACACTGAGCCCTGTCTGTCTCATCTTTGTTTCCCCTAGAGCACCGCCTGGATGTGCTAGGCTGTTTTTTTTTTTTTTTTTTAAGATAAACGAAAGCTTTTCCAATGAATCTGCTTGCTTGCTTCTCCTCTCGGCATGGTCGCAATAAACACCTAGTGCTTTGCATCAGGGTTCTTTCATGTCTGCCAGTCCCCAGTCGCTGTTAAAGATGTGTGCACCATTCCATTGAGATTGGCTTAGTGTGTATCAGACCTAGGGTGTGGCTCCCATGTGAGGCCATGGACCTCAACCAGGTCATCCCCTCTGCCATATGCTTCTTAGCCCAGCATGGGGCCAGTGTCCTGCCAGGAAGCTCCAAGCCCCTGGGCCAATGGAGTTTGCACACCTTCCAGTTGTAACCCTAATGAGTAAATAATTAAAAGCCAGACAGCAATCCTGAAGGAGCTGGTATGGGCCAGTGTGTGAGGAATGCAAATGGGTTGGGGATGGTCATGCAGACAGCCCTTGCCCTGGCCTTCCTAGAGGGTGTGGTTTGGACACCACCACCCAGGCAGGGTGGGGAGGCAGCAGAGGGGCCTTGGAGGTTTGGACTTCGAGAGGGTGGGATCCTGGAAAGGGTGTCCTGCAGCAACCTGGTTCCCTGTCATTGTCTGTTGATGGTGGCATGGTCTTCTGTGGCACTGGGGTATGAAGTTTCCCTACAAGTTTAGGGACATTCTCCAGAGAGCCTCTGGTTTCCTTGGGACCCATGTTGTCCAATCAACAGGTGGCCTGCACGTGGCTCCATGTGGTCTAGTTGTTTGTCCAGAACCACAGTTGAGAATGTCACCAGCAAAATACAGTCCCTACAGCTAGGGAGATGGCTCAGCCATTAAAAGTGATAGCAAAGTCTACCTGCCCGAGTTCCATTCCCTAACTCTCATGTAAACTGGATGCAAAGTGGCACGTGTGCCTTGCCACCCCAATATGTCTATGACAGTGGGAGGCTGACCTCCATACCTGTGCTACGGTATGCATGTACACACACACACACTCTCTCACACACACACACACTAAAAAATATAGTTCCTTGCTATTACCAGTTCTGCATTTCTTTTTTTAATATATGTTATTTATTTGCAAGCAGAGAGAGAGTGAGAGAGACAGGATGGGCCAGGGCCTCCAGCCACCACAAACGAACTCCAGATGCATGTGCCACCTTGTGCATCTTGGCTTCACGTGGGTGCTGGGGAATCAAATGTGGATCCTTTGGCTTTGCTGGCAAGCACCTTAACCACTGAGCCCAGCTTCTGTATTTCTTTGTTTCTAAGTGCTCACTGCTGAGCCCACACTTCCTTTACTCTGGTGAGGAGCACTAGGGAGGGGTAGAGAACCACATGGGGTCCTGGCCAGTGCAGCAGGAGTGAAGAGCTTGGGAGACATCCTGGTACCTCATCTCTCAGAAATGGCAGCACTAAAAGGCAGGCATTGCTTTGGTACCTGAGTCTCCTCAGGTACAGTTAAGGTTTTATTCATCATAGAGCACTGATTAAATATTTAAAAAAAATTTTTTTAAGTTCTGTTTTTATAGTCCAGGCTCACCTGGATGGCCTCAAACTCACAGCGATCCTCCTATCTTGGCCTCCCAAGTGCTGGGATTAAAGGCTTGCACCACCATGCCTGGCTTTTTTTTTTTTTTCAAGGTAGGGTCTCACTCTGGCCTAGGCTGACCTGGAATTAACTATGTAGCCTCGAACTCATGGCAATCCTACCTCTGCCTCCCAAGTGCTGGGATTAAAGGCGTGTGCCACCATGCCTGGCTACGCCTGGCTTTTTTGATGTTTTTATTTTATTTTTTTCCGAGGTAGGATCTCACTCTAGCCCAAGCTGACCTGGAACTCACTCTTGTAGTCCCAGGCTGGCATCAAATTCACAGGGATCCTCCTGCCTCTGTTGCCCAAGTCCTGGGGCTCAAGGCGTGTGCCACCATGCTTGGCACTGATTAAATCTTTTATTTTTATTTATTTATTTGAGAGAGATTGGGTGCTCTAACCTCTAGCCACTGCAAACAAACTCCAAACGCATGTGCCGCCTTGTGCATCTAGCTTACATGGGTCCTGGAGAATTGAACCTGGGTCCTTTGGCTTTGCCAGCAGGTGCCTTAACCACTAAGCCATCTGTCTAGCCCATTACTGACTAAATCTTGAGCACCAAGGTTGTGGCAGTTCATGTTTTTATTTCATAGGCTTACTGTATACACCAGTGGTGGAACAGCTGCCTATCATGCATAAGACTCTGGGTTCAATCTTCAGTATCATTAAAAAAAAATGGCCGGACCTGGTGGCACACACCTTTAATCCCAGCACTTGGGAGGCAGAGGTAGGAGGATCATTGTGAGTTCGAGGCCAGCCTGAGACTACATAGTGAATTCAGGTTAGCCTGGACTAGAGTGAGACCTTACCTCAAAAAAAAAAAAAAAAAAAAAAAAAAAAAAGAAATGTGTGTGTATTTATCCTGCCCCCTTCATTTCAGGGCATTTTCCAAAATATGCCATTGATTAATTAATTAATTTTGAGACAGTCTTGCTATGTAGCCCAGGCTGGCCTCAAACTTGTGACAATTCTCCTGACTCTGCCTTCTGTTAGGACATACCTGTTTGTTTGTTTTTTTCTTTTTCTTTTTCTTCTCTCTCTCTGTTTCTAAGGAGGCAGAGTTTCACACTAACCCAGGCTGACCTAGAACTCACTCTGTGTCCCCCAGGCTGGTGATTCTCCTACACTGTCTCTAGAGTGCCATCACCCCCAGCTGTGGTTTTTTTACTTTTTAACTAAGTCTGAATTTAATCTTTTCTAAATTAGAAGAAACTAATAAGTAGAAATTTAGCTTTAGGAAGGGCCAAGAACAGTTGGGTGTGGTGTGGTATGGTGTGGTGGTGCACACCTTTAATCCCAGCACTTGGGAGGCAGAGGTAGAAGGATCACTGTGAGTTCCAGGTCTGCCTGGGCTAGAGTGAGACCTTACCCTGAAAAAAACCAAAATAAATAAATAACAAAGCCAAGGGCAGTCACCGAAGTTGCCAATGTAAAAAATAAGTCACCCCAAACTAATGCCAAGGCTGTCACCTTCCTTCATTATTGGCCGTATTTGCACAGTATTGTTCCTCCAAATAAAACAATCAGGTCTTCTTGCAGACATTTGCCTCTTGGCTAGCACAGGGATGTTTGCACCTTTAAGTTTCTTCTGCTCTTGTTGGTTTTCTGTCTTCTGTGAAAGGAGATCCTGTGCAGCTTCCTGAGGATGCAACGAACAGAGAGGAACCGGTACCTATGGCTGCTGAGCAGCCGATAGCTGAAGAGCAGTTATTCCACCTTGCACAGGCGGAGCGCTGCCCAGCATTGGCTAGCTCCGCAGCCTCCAGGGCACGCTGCGTAACCCCAGCATACCTACAGCAGGGGGAGGCGGAACCAAGAAAATCCCAAAATTTACAGGTCAGCTAAGCTGGCCTTCCCAGCAGCAAAACAAGAGAGACTGTCTCAAAGAAAGTGGCAAGAGCGAATAGACACCCCAAGGTTGTCCTCTACCCTCATAGGTGCACCATGGCACTCATGTATACATATACAAACTCACACACACAAATAATAAGTAAATAAATGAGATTTTCACACTTTGAGCCACTTTGTATAAAGTTAACTATAACTGCCAGTAATGGTGGCACACACCTTTAATCCCAGCTCTTGGGAGACAGAGGTAGGAAGATCGCTGTGAGTTTGAGGCCACCCTGAGACTACAGAGTGAATTCCAGCTCAGCCTGGGCTAGAGTGAAACCCTACCTTGAAAAACAAAACAAACAAACAAACAAACAAAAATCCATAACAAAAGTCTTTTCAAGATTCAGTATTGTAAAGCTAGAAAGGCAGCTAGCTCAGTGGTAGAGTACCTGCGGCTACCATGCTGCTGAGTTTAATCCCCAGCACTGAGAAAAGATTCGGTATTAGTATAGAATCACTTCACCACGTGTAATCAGGCATTATGTCATCTTTGCTCTAAAACTCTTTTTTTTTTTCTTGTGGTTTGGTTTTGTTTATGAGAGGGTCTCCTACTATGTAGTCCTGGCTGGCCTAGAACCCTCAAACTCAGGGCAATCCTCCTGCCTCAGCCTCATAACTGCTGGGATTGAAGGTGTCCACCAGCATGCTCAGCTGCTCTGAATGTTTCTTTGGAATGGGAAGAAAGATTTTTCTGAAATTTCTTTTCTCAAACCCTACTGGGAGAACTTAGTCAGACTAAGCTAGTAGTGCCCATGTAAAACCAGATACACAAGCTGGGTGTGGTGGCTCATGCCTTTAATCCCAGCACTCAGAAGGCAGAGGTAGGAGGAGCAACATGAGTTCAAGGCCACCCTGAGACTACATAGTGAATTCCAGGTCAGTCTGGGCTAGAGTGAGACCCTACCTTGGAAGAAAGAAAGAAAGAAAGAAAGAAAGAAAGAAAGAAAGAAAGAAAGAAAGAAAGAAAGAAAGAAAGAAAGAAAGAGAAAGAGAGAGAGAGAGGAAGGAAGGAAGGGAGGGAGGGAGGGAGGGAGGGAGGGAGGGAGGGAGGGAGGGAGGGAAGGAGGGAAGAAGGAACCAACCAGATGTACAAAGTGGCGCATGTATTTGGAATTCATTTGCAGCAGCAACAAGAGTCCCTGGCATGTCCATACTTACTGCCTTCCCCCTCTCATGTGTGCATGCAAGTAAAGAAAGTTTAAAAAGAGTATCATACAATAAAAATAAATAACTGAGCCTAAAACAACATACAGGAAACTGTTCTTTAATTTTTTTAAAAAAAGGTTTTTATTTTTATGTATTTATTAAGAGACAGGGAGAGAGAGAGAGAATGGGTGTGCCAGGGTGTCCAGCCACTGCAAATGAACTCCAGATGCATGTGCCACCTTGTGCATCTGGCTTATGTGGGACCTGGAGAATCTAACCTGAGTACTTGGGTTTTGCAGGCAAGCACCCTAACTGCTAAGCCATCTCTCCAGCCCCTGTTCTTTATTTTTAATTAAGTAATTAATTAAGAGAGAGGATGGGCATGTCAGAGCCTTTAGTCTCTGCAGACAAACTCCAGACACATGTGCCACCTTGTGCATCTGGCTTACGTGGGTCCTAGGTAATCAAGCCTGGGTCCTTTGGCTTTGCAGGCAAGCACCTTAATCACTAAGCCATCTCTCCAGCCCAGCACCATTATTTAAAGAGTAGATCAAATAAAAGGTACCTGCTGGGCACGGTGGAGCACACCTTTAATCCCAGCATTTGGGAGGAGGAGGAGGTAGGAAGATCATTGTGAGTTCAAGATCACTCTGAGACTACATAGTGAATTCCAGGTCAGCCTGAACTAGAGTGAGACCCTACCTTAAAAAAGCAAAACAAGCCAGGCGTGGTGGCGCACGCCTTTAATCCCAGCACTCGGGAGGCAGAGGTAGGAGGATCGCCGAGTTCGAGGCCACCCTGAGACTACATAGTTAATTCCAGGTCAGCCTGGACCAGAGTGAGACCCTACCTCGAAAAACCAAAAATAAATAAATAAATAAATAAATAAATAAATAAAGCAAAACAAGGGTTGGAGAGATGGTGTAGTGGTTAAACGCTTGCCTGTGAAGCCTAAGGACCGTGGTTCGAAGCTGATTCTCCAAGACCCAAGTAAGCCAGATGCACAAGGGGGCACATGCATCTGGAGTTCGTTTGCAATGGCTGGAGGCCCTGGCATGCTCATTCTTTCTCTCTCTACCTGCCTATTTCTGTATTTCTCTCTCTCAAATAAATAAATAAGTAATAAAATATTTAAAAAAAAAAAAAGCAAAACAAAACAAAAAAGGATTCCAAAGATAGTTAACACAGGGGAAAAAAAAAGACTGGCTCAACACAACAGATGCATGCTGACGCTGATGACGCCTCACAAATCAGCGCCTCCGGCTGTACTGCAGCCACTCGTGTCTCCCCCTGCAGCAGAACTGGCAGAACCGATTCCTGACAGCACTTGGTGGCTGGAGTCTTGTGACTACTTCTCCTAGGCACTGTGTGCTTGTCGTTGAAGTCTTAAGGAATGAACGAACAATCTTTAGATGGGAGAAGAAGGGATGCTATTCATAAAGTGCTAATCAATTATGAATATGAGATCTATTTTAGAGAAAGGTTTATCATTTTCTTTTGAAATATAAATTTTTAATGATGCAGGAAAGTGATTGCAGGCTTAACAAAGACTCCCTCTCCTTTGTCACAGCTGGAGATATATGTAGGCATTTAGTGACCCCACTGTCTTTGGGTTCACCCACCCACACGTTATTATGGGAAAGCTCACAAAATAAACGACCGTCAGTACACAGCCACTCTGCAGTTATTCAACTCTTGTGACCAAAGCAAATCTTTCCAATCTAGAGGGTAAGCTCTTTTGGGGAGCAGGGGACAGCCAGGTGACCTTCGTTCCCAGTGCTCTGAGCAGTTCTAAGTATAGCCAGCAGAAATTGGCTTTGATATGAATCCATTTGAGAGGTGATGGTCTTATTGTCTGTTAGAAAAGATGAAACAAAAGGCCAGGGCTGGGGAGGTGGCTCAGCAGTTAAAGGCACTTGTTTATAAAAGGCCAAAATCAATAGAAAACTTGACTTGGAGGCAAGCTTTTATCATTTTCCTTATGGAAGAAGTTCAACAGTTACATTGTGCTAGCATAAATGCAACTCTCTAATCAAATCCGTTCTGCAGATTGCATTAGATTGTGTTGCCTGGAACGAGGTCACATGGGCTCCTCACAGAACCTGAAAATAGGGAAGGCTTGTAACCCCGCTGAGGACTCAAATCTGAAGCCAGGGCCCCATTAGGCCTCAGAGCAGAATGTGGAGTGTGGGAGGACTGGGCTCTGCAGCTTAACTTTACACCTGAAAAAATGTGGTGGAGGCTGGGCAGCCACAGAAGTGACAGAGTGACAAGCAGGCCATAGGAACCTGCCAGGGAACTTCTAGGAGCATCCATGTCCAGAATAAGAGCTTAGAGCCCCAGTGGAGACACATGACACATCTTCTGTGGCCTCAGTATAGGATCCCTGTGCAGTCAGATGCCCAGCTTTGTAATTACTAGTGAATGTGTTTTTCTCCCCCCCCCTACCCCCCCCCTCCGCTTTTACGAGATAGGGTCTCACCCTAGGTCTAGGCTGACCTGGAATTCACTCTGTAGTCTCAGGTTGGCCTCCAGCTTACAGTGATCCTCCTACCTCTGCCTCCCAAGAGCTGGAATTAAAGACGTGCACCACCACACCTGGCTGTGAATGTTTGCAGAATGAACTCCTCTTGCTCTCAACCCATGCCTGCTTGGAAGCCTCTGGTTTCCTTTAACCTCAAATACATTTTCTTGAGCTGGGGAAATGGCTTAGCAGTTAAGGTGTTTGCCCGTGAAGCCTAAGGACCACAGTTCAATTCCCCAGGACCTACGTAAGCCAGATGCACAAGGGGGAGCACATGTCTGGAGTTCATTTGCAGTGGCTAGAGGCCCTGGCATGATCTTTCTCTCTGCCTCTTTCTCTTTCTCTCTCAAATAAATAAAAATACATTTTCTTTTTCCTTCCTTTTTTTTTTTTAATTCAGTTTTTTGAGGTAGGGTCTCACTCTAGACCAGGCTAACCTGGAATTCACTATGTAGTCTCAGACTGGTCTTAAACTCATGGTGATCCTCTTTTTTTTTTTATTTGGTTTTTTGAGGTAGGGTTTCACTCTAGCTCAGGCTGACCTGGAATTCACTATGTAGTCTCAGGGTGGCCTCGAACTCATGGCGATCCTCCTACCTCTGCCTCCTGAGTGCTGAGATTAAAGGCGTGCGCCACCACATCCGGCTCATGGAGATACTCTTACCCGTGTCTCCTGAGTGCTAGGATTAGCAGTGTGTACCACCATGCCCGCCCAAGAAATTTTCTTTTATTGATGTTTATTTTCTTCCTCCCTTCCTTTTGCTCTCTCTTTCAGCTATAATTCCTTGTATTGTCTCTGCTTAAAATCAAAGAGAAGGGACAGGGAGATGGCTCAGTGGGTAAAATGCTCAGCACTCAAGCTGAAGTACCAGAGTTCAATCCCCAGACCCCACATAAAAAGCCTGGACAGTGCTCTGATGCTGAGCTGGGAGGTGGGACAGAAGAACTTCAGGGCAAAGAATAAAGAACAGCAGAGCAAGAATCCAGAGTAAGGGCTGGAGAGATGGCTCAGAGGCAAAAGGCGCTTTCTTGTAAAGCCTACTGAGCTGAGTTCAATTCCCCAGTACCCCTGTAAAGCCAGACGCATAAAGTGGCTCTCCTGGATAGTTCTGGGTCTCCTAGAACTATCTTTGTAGCTCAGGCTGTTCTTCAACTCATGGTGATCCTCCTACCTCAGTCTCCTGAGTGCTAGGATTAAAGACATGTACCACCAAGCCCAACAGATTTCTTTTTTCATTTATTTATTAAAGACAGAGAGAGGGAGAGAGAGAAAGAGAGAGTGGGAATGGGCACACCAGGGCTTCTAACCACTGAAGACTCTAGATTCATGCACTACCATGTGCATCTGGCTTATGTGGGACCTGGAGAAGCAAACCTGGATCCTTAGCCTTCACAGGTAAGTACCTTAACTGCTAAGCGGTCTCTCCAGCCCTCTTCTTTCTTTTAATAAATATTTTTTTCTTTTCTTTCTTTTTTTCTTTTTTTGAGGTAGAGTCTTGCTCTAGCCCAGGATGACCTGGAATTCACTATTTAGTCTTAGGCCAGTCTCAAACTCATGGCAATCCTCCTACTTTTGGCTTCCGAATGCTGGGATTAAAGGCATGTGCCACCATGCCTGGCTCAATTTTTTTTTTTTTTTTTTTTTTTTTGTTTTTCGAGGTAGGGTCTCACTCTGGTCCAGGCTGACCTGGAATTTACTATGTAGTCTCAGGGTGGCCTCGAACTCTCAGCGATCCTCCTACCTCTGCCTCCTGAGTGCTGGGACTAAAGGCGTGCACCACCACGCCCGGCTTTTTCAATTTTTATTTATTTATTTATTTGCAAGGAGAGAGAGAAAGAGAGAACGACCAGGGCCTCTAGCCTCTGCAAACAAACTCCAGATGCGTGCACCACTTTGTATCTGGCTTTACATGGGTACTAGGGAATTGAACCTGGGTCCTTAGGCTTCATAGGCAAGCACCTTAACCACTAAGCCATCTCTCCAGTCCCAGGTTTCTTCTCCTCCTCCTCCTTCATCATCATCATCATCATCATTATTGGTTTTTTGAGGTAGAGTTTCACTCTAGCCCAGGCTGACCTGGAGTTCACTATGTAGTCTCAGGGTGGCCTCGAACTCATGGTGATCCTACCTCTGTCTCCCAAGTGCTGGAATTAAAGGCGTGCACCACCACACCCAACCTTCTTAATATTATTTTAATAAATTTTTTTAAATATTTATTTATTTGAGAGGGAGAGAGAGAAAAAGGCAGATAGATAATGGGTATACCAGTGCCTCCAGCCAGTACAAACTGCAGATGCATGTGCCACCTTGTGCATCTGGCTTTACATGGGTACTGGTGAATTGACTCTGGGTCCTTTGACTTTGCAGGCAAGTGCCTTAACCCCAAAGCCATCTCTCTAGCCATATTTTAATTATTTTTAAACATTGAAAAAAAATATTATTATTATTTATTTATTGAGAGAGAATGGGTGTGCCAGGGCCTCTAGCCACTGCAAATGAACTCCAGATGCATACACCACCTTGTGCATCTGGCTTATACATAGGTCCTGGGGAATCAAACCTGAGTCCTTAGGCTTTTCAGGCAAATGATTTAACTGCTAAGCCATCTCTCAAGCCCTTTGATAACTTTAAAAAATATTTTATTTATTTATTTGCAAGTAGGGAGAGATAGAAGAGAGAATGAACATGCCAAGGTCTCTAGCGGCTGCAAATGGACTCCAGATGCATGTGTCACTTTGTGCATCTTGCTTTACTTGGGTACTGGGGAATAGAACTCCAGTTGTTAGGCTCTGAAGGCAAGTGCTTTAACCACTGAGCCATCTCTCCAGTCCTATTTTAAAAAATTTATTTATTAGAGAGAGAGAGAGAGAGAGAGAGAGAGAGAGGCATATATATAAAGAGAATCGGCACACCTGGGCCTCCAGGCACTACAAATGAACTCCAGGCACCTGTACCATCTTTGCATTTGGTTTATGTGGGAGTCAAACCTGGGTTCTTAGGCTTCACAGGCAAGCACCTTAACTGCTAAGCCATCTCTCCAGCCCCTTAGGCCCTATTTTAATAACTTCCAGTTTTCATGCATGATGTCATGTGCTTTGATCATGATCCCCTTCCATTACTTTCTTTTGTCTCCCTCCCCTGCTTCCCTTTTACTGAACCCCTTCTTTCCAGCTTCTAACTTGATGCCTCCCTCTTTCTTTCTTTCTTTCTTTCTTTCTTTCTTTCTTTCTTTCTTTCTTCTTTCTTCTTCTTCTTCTTTTTTATTTCCTCCACTGTCCATGATGGAAACTGATGGGCTCATTATTGTGCAGGTCTTGTGTAGGTCATGACAGCCACCGTGAGGTCATAAATGAACAGCCACTTTTGGTCCAGAAGACAGCATCCCAAAACACTCCTCCCCATCCTTTGGCTCTTACTTTCTTTGCACCACGTCTTCCACAATGTTCCCTAAGCTTTGAGGGTGTGACAGAGATGTCTCATTTAGTGCTGAACACTCCGTTGTCATTTTTTCTCAGCACTTTGACCAGTTTGAGTCTCCTCATTAGTCACTGCCTACTGCAAAATACACCAGAGTGAGAGTAGCACTAATCCATGGGCAGAAACATTAATTTATAGAGGCCAACTTGATGGATACAAATAACAGTAATGGTTTTCCTCATTAGGACCTATGACCTTCCCAGTTACGCCCAGCCAGTTATAGGCTTTTGACTAGATTTTTCAGTGTGAGGCATGAATTCCCTTCTATAGGACAAACAGACCACAAATCCAAGCAGAGAGCAGTTGGTTACCCTCATAATAGTCATGCCACTACTGCATATCATGTCTGTCAGGTCGGTTGTATAGATTGCAGGCTCCACTGCTGGGTAACACTGTTGACTTTTCTCCACCAAAAGCCTACCTGGCACTTTCCAGCACTCTGACTACTAGCCGGCAAGAAGGAGGCTTCCTGCTCAGTTCCCATTTGATTGCTCACTGTCCTGCAACTCAAGCATGTGGTGTCTTCAAGAATAGGGTCTTGCCATCAAGTTCTGGTTGGCAATCAAGAACGTTGACAATGGTACCAAATTAAAAAAAAATGGGGGCAGAATGTCCTGTAGCCCAGGCTGGTCTGCCAACTTGATAGGTAGCCAAGGATGTCCTTGAACTTCTAACCCTCCTGCCTCCACCTCCAGAGTGCATCCTCACCTTGCTGTGCCCTGCCAGCCCCTTTCAGCCACTGTGACCAGGTGACCTTGAGGCTAGCCTGCTCTGCAACTAGCTCTGGCCCTAACTCCCGACTGACCCTGTGCTTGTAGCCGCTCTGCAGATGCTCAGCACTTCAGCCTCTCAGCTCCCCAGTGTGACCTCTGGTCACCTTCTCATCTCCTTTGCCTCCTGGGTGGCTCTCTGGGTGACTTCTGTCCCATCCCTATCATTCACAGTAACACATGAGTCCTAACATTAGAGCTTCTGGCTCGTCAACATACCCTCCCCTGCTGTCTCTGTCCTAGGGTACATGCTTTGCAAAGTTTCAGCCTGGTCTTCTGCCAGGCCTGCTCCTGTAGGACAGAGAGCTTTGTACGTGGAGATGGTGACAACACCCCTTCCCCCTATCACGCCTTCCTCTTCCCCTTCTGGCATGTCAGCTGTCTCACACCTCCACACATCTCAAGCCATCACTCCATCCTTATCCTTTGTGGGCTCTCACCAGTAGCGGAAGAAGGCACCCCAGGCAGGAAGCTGCCCCCCTTCTCCCACAAGTACACTCATCTGCTCTTTTCCTGTTGTCTCACAGGTAGTCTACTGTCCAAGATGACCCTGCCTTCTGCCAGGCTATCCCCAAGGTCTTGGGAGCTCCCTCCATCGTCTCCTTCCTTTTCCCTGGCCCTTCACTCTAATGACCCTCTTGCCTCTTGGCATTTTGGAAAAGCCACCAGTACTTTCATTCACACAGTCTCATTTCATTCTTCAGCTGACTGCCATCAGGATTTTGCCCCACTGCGAGGACACTGACGTCACCAGGGGCCTTTAACAGTCAGTCCCTGGGAGGACTGCTTTCCAAGAGCCCCACTACATTGGCTTACAGGTGTTTGCAGCCGACTCAGAATTTCAAAATGTATTCCTCCTGGAACCTTCAGCATCCCTTCTCTTGGTCTTTGTATCACAAACCCTAAGCAAGAAAACAAAGAATCCCCCAAATAGCTCTATTCTCGGCAAAGCCTAATGCCCCCTACCCTGGACCCCTTCTGCTAGGAATAGAGACACATGGAGGAGCCCTGCGGTCCAAAGTCCTCCATCCTAGTCTGGCCCATGGGAACCTTAGTAGAAAACCTTTGCAGAAAGGAGAACCTACGAAGGGGATCTAGAATTTGGGTTCCTGAACTCCCGGCCAGTATCTGAGAGATGTTTTGAAGTTGCTTGTGACCTGCATACATCTCAAGAATCTATTTCCCCTTCCTTGGAGAAGTCAAAAGTTTATTTTAAAAAAATTTATTAGTTGAGTGTGATGTTGAACGCCTTTAATCCCAGCACTCAGGAAGGAGAGGTAGGAGGATTGCTGTGAGTTCCAAGCCAGTCTCAGACTACAGAGTAAGTTCCAGGTCAGCCTGGTTTAAAGTGAGACCCCAGGGCTAGAGAGATGGCTCAAGGTTAAGGGGCTGCCTGCAAAGCCTAAAGACCCCAGTTCAATTCCCTAGTACCCATGTAAGCCAGCTGCACAAGATGGTGCATGCATCTGCAGTTCATTTGCAGTGGCTGGTAGCCCTGGTATGCCCATTTCTCTCCCCTCTCTCTCTCTCTCTCTCTCTCTCTCCCTCTTTCCCTTTCTCTCTCAAATAAATAAATTAATTAAACATAAAGTGAGACCTTACCTCAAAAAACATATATGTAGAGAGAGATAGGTGTGCCATAGTTTTTTTTTTTTTTTTTTAATATTTTATTATTTATTTATATGAGAGAGAGAGAGAGAGATACAGAAATAGACAGGCAGAGAGAGAGAGAATGGGCATGCCAGGGCCTCCAGCCACTGCAAACGAACTCCAGATGCATGTGCCCCCTTGTGCTTCTGGCTAACGTGGGTCCTGGAGAATCGAGCCTCGAACTGGGATCCTTAGGCTTCACAGGCAAGCGCTTAACCGCTAAGCCATCTCTCCAGCCCCATAGTTTCTTTTTTAATTTTTTTGTTTTGTTTTGTTTTGTTTTGCGAGGTAGGGTCTCACTCTGGTCCAGGCTGACCTGGAATTAACTATGTAGTCTCAGGGTGGCCTTGAACTCTTGGCGATCCTCCTACCTCTGCCTCCCGAGTGCTGGGATTAAAGGCGTGCGCCACCATGCCCGGCAATTTTTTTTTTTTTGAGGTAGGGTCTTGCTCTAGTCCAGGCTGACCTAGAATTCACTATGTGGTCTCATGCTGGCCTTGAACTCATAGCAATCCTACAACTTAGGCCTCCTGAGTGCTGGGATTAAAGGCATGCACCACTACACCTGGCCCCCCCTTTTTTATTTTTGAGAGAGACACAGAGACAGAGAGGGAGAGGGAGACAGATAGAGATGGGCGCGCCAGCAGCCTCTCAGCTGCTGCAAACGAAATCCAGATGCGTACGCCCCTTTGTGGTCAAGTGTGGCATTGCGTCCTTGTGTCACTTTGCATCTGGCTAAACGTGGGACCTGGAGATGAACCGCTGGAGATTGGAACCAGCGTTCTTAGGCTTAGGAGGCAGGCACCTTAACCACTAAGCCATCTCTCCAGGCCCTCACCTGGCCCTTTTTAAAAAATATATTTTATTTA
The DNA here is from genome assembly GCA_036365145.1 of Orientallactaga sibirica. NCBI lineage: Eukaryota > Metazoa > Chordata > Mammalia > Rodentia > Dipodidae > Orientallactaga > Orientallactaga sibirica. The sequence continues at coordinate 80,976 of JAEOAD010000555.1, forward strand.
TTCGCAAGCAGAGAGAGAGAGAGAGGGAATGGGCATGCCAGGGTCTCCTGCCACTGTAAACACACTCCAGACACATGTGCCACTTTGTGCATTTAACTTTATGTGGGTACTAGGGAATCGATCCTAGGCTGGCAGGCTTTGTAACCAAGTGTCTTTAACCACTTAGCCATCTCTCCAGGCATGTGCTACAGTTTCTTGCTTGCTACAGATGAACTCCAGAAGCATGCACCACGTTATGCAGTTGGCTTTACATGGGCACTGGGGAATTAAACCCAGACCAACAGACTTTGCATGCTTTCACCTTTACCACTGAGCCATCTCCCCAGCCAGGAAAGTATTTTTTCTTATTGTTTGCTTTTTTTTCTTCTGTGTGTGTCTATGTGTTTTGTGTGTGTGTATGTTTGCATTTGTGTAGCCACGTGCAAGGCAAGGCCAGAGTTTGACATCGGGTGTCTTCCTTGATCACTCTCTGCCTTATTGACTGAGGCAGAGTTTCTCACTTGAGCCCATTGCTTGCTGAGTCTAACTAGCCAGCTGGCCCAGACGATCCTGTCTCTGCCTCCCAAGTGCTGGGGTGGGCCACCACCTGCCTGGCATTGACATGGGTGCTGGAAACCCAAACTCACATCCTCACACTGTGTGGAAAGTGCTTTACCAACCGAGCCACCTCCCCAGCCCCACTGAGCAGTGTTTGGGGAGGAGCAAGACAGTGAGTCCCTCCATCTGGTTTTCGGTTTTGGGGTAGTCCTGGTGTTTTGGGGACTGATTACAGGTGGCAACAACCCCCTCATGGCATTCTCTCATCTTGAGGACAGGACGTCCCAGTTTCAGATCAGTTTTGTGGTCAACAGTGGGTTCCAGACTGAGCTCAGGAAGACCAGCTGGATCACAGGATGATGCAGGGCGAGGCCATGGTCTGAGAATAAGAAGCGGCCCAGGAATAAAGTAGTGATTGCTGCAGCCACGCAGCAGAGCCATCTGTCTGCTGAACAGGACTCGATGTCACTGACCGCTGCTGAGCAAGTTCTGATTTAGCTGGCTCGCAGCTCACCTCGAAGTCCTGTGGGGTGGGTGCTCCTGCTCTGCTGGTGCCTGGGGAGGAGGTGATGGGTTGACCATCGTGTCCTCTGTCCTCCCTATGCTTTTCCATTTTTTTTTTTTTTTTTTTGAGAGACACACACAGAGAGAGAGAGAGAGAGAGAGAGAGAGAGAGGAAGACAGAGATGGGTGCACCAGCAGTGTCTCAGCTGCTGCGAACAAAATCCAGATGTGTGCACCCCTTTGTGGTCAAGTGCGGCATTGCGCCCTTGCGTCACTTTGCATCTGGCTAAACATGGGACCTGGAGATTGGAACTGCTGGAGATTGGAACCAGTGTTCTTAGGCTTAGCAGGCAGGTGCCTTAACCCCTAAGCCATATCTCCAGCCTGCTTTTCCATCTTTTATGCCTCTGCTCCAGGTGGCTGCTGTTGGCCCACCAATTGCTGATTACTCAATAGCTTTCCTGTCACCTCATCAGACATTTCTCATATGGAAAGTTAAAAGCATGTCAGCACAGTATACCCATTTCTGGAGTACCTATTTTTGGATACTAACTTTTCCTGCCTTCGTGCTAATTCCTCCCGAGGAAACCATTGCCTAGAGATAATAACCATAAATTGAATAGAAAAGTTTGTGCGTGGGGCCGGGGACAATTCAGAAGTTAAAGACACTTGTTTGCAAAGTCTGCTGACCCAGACTTCCCCAGTCCCCACATAAAGCTGGACACTTTTAAATTTCTTTTTAAATATTTTTACTTATTTATTTAAGAGAGACAGGCAGATAGAGGAGTGAATGGGCATGCCAGGGCCTCCAGCCACTGCAAATGAACTCCAGACAAATGTGCTACCATGTGCATTTGGCTTATGTGGGTTCTGGGGAACTGAACCTGGATCCTTAGGCTTTACAGGCAAGCACCTTAACTGCTAAGCCATCTCTCTTGCCCAAAGCTGGACATTTTGTTTGCAGTGTCAAGAAACTCTGGTAAGTCCGTTCACATATACACATGCACGCATATAAAAATTTTTAAAGTTTGTATATGATTCTGAGCCCTCGTAATAACACCAAATCTAATCAAGTGGACACAATCACTTAACTCATTCACAGTTATCATATGCAGCCTAGGACGTTTTCCTCTTTTGTCCCTACATTGTGCTGCTCACCTGTCCTGTGGACCCTGCTCAGGTGTCAGGCAGTGTGGAGCACTGAACACTGTCATCTGCAGTGTCGACCAGCCTGCAAGGGAAATGAGAGAAACCACAGAGAATGAAGTAAAGCCATGGATGCAGTGTGGATGGTGCCACTCTGGTGTGGGACATGAAGCATGAGGCTGGCATGGCCGTGAACCCTCAAGTCCCTGGTGCTTGGGAATCAGTGCTCATCAAGCACCCTTCCCCCAGTGGCTGCTGTGTAATCAAACCACTCTCCACTTGGCCTTGACACCTTCAGGGCATAGCAGCCCATCATCCGCCTTGGGGCTTCGACGTGTCACCAAACATGTGCCTGCAGTGGAGGTCACCAAGGTGGCCTGGCTCCACTTCACCCTCCTCCGGCACTGTTCCCTGTGACAGCACCCTTCAGCTGGAGACTGGGCTTGGTTTCTTGAGAACACAGCACCCCTCCCTGTTCTGCCTCTGTTACTGGCCTTTCTATATGTTTTTAAAAATTATTTTATTTTTAAATTTTTATTTATTTATTTTTTGGTTTTTCAAGGTAGGGTCTAGCCGGGCGTGGTGGTGCACGCCTTTAATCCCAGCACTGGGGAGGCGGAGGTAGGAGGATCGCTGTGAGTTTGAGGCCACCCTGAGGCTATATAGTGAATTCCAGGTCAGCCTGAGCTAGAGTGAGACCCTACCTCGGAAAAAAAAAAAAAAAAAAAAAAAAAAAAAAAAAAGGTAGGGTCTCATTCTAGCCTAGGCTGACCTGGAATTCACTATGTAGTCTCAGGGTGGCCTCAAACTCATGTCAATTTGCCTACTTCCGCCTCCCAAGTGCTGGGATTAAAGGTGTGTGCCACCATGCCTGGCATGTTTTTTTAAATTTATTTATTCATTTGAGAGAGAAAGAGAGAGAGAGAGAAAGAGAGAGAGAGAATGGCACACCAGGGACTCTAGCCACTGCAAATGAACTCCAGCTGCATACATCACCTTGTGCATCTGGCTCATGAGGTTTTTGGGAACTGAGCCTGGGTCCTTTGGCTTCTCAGGCACCTTAACCACTAAGCCATCTCTTCTGTTTTAAGGTCACAGTACATGCACATAGGTTTGGGGAAATACAGCTTTCGTGGTTCCCTGTATGGGAACATCTTGACAGCTGTGGTACAATGTCACCACTGAAACGTGGACGCTGACCGAGACGCTGCTGGTCCTGTGCCCGCTTCAGTTCACAGACACACACCTGCCAGTCTTTCCCTCTCTGTCTTGAGCTCCAGCACCCTGTGACCCTCAGTCACATTCGATAATTATGTTAGTTCAAGAATGTTACAAAAATGGACTTTCAGTTGTGATTTTGGGGGTTAGCTTTGTCACTCTAACTGTCCAGAGAGTCCACCTGGTCACTCGAGTTCTAGGGGTTCAGCCTCGCTCCTGGTTGCACTAACTTGGTGTGAAGCTCAGCACCCCCAGGTGGAACCTCTGAGTGTTTCCAGTTAAAGGCAGCATGAACAGCCTGGTGTGGTGGTGCATGCCTTTAATCCCAGCACTTGGGAGGCAGAGCTAGGAGGATCGCCATGAGTTCGAGGCCACCCTGAGACTACATAGTTTATTCCAGGTCAGCCTGGACCAGAGCGAGACCCTACCTCGAAAAACCAAAAAAAAAAAAAAAAAAAAAAAAGGCAGCATGAACAAGGCCACCATCAATATGTTGCAGGCTACGAGACCCTTGTCCTCATTTCTCTAGGACAGATGTCCTGAAACACAGTGCCAGTCACACAATAGGTCTATGGTTAGTTTTATAGACACGGCCAACACAGAGCCAGTGTTTCACATAAAGGTGAAGCTCTAGCAGTCATTGCAGATGTGTCGGCCTGTCCTTCCGCTTCTATCAGGGCTCCTCTGCCTTACTGACGAGGCAAGACATCAGACCTGAGGTAGTCAAGGGACTCTGCCTCACCTTGGTAGCCGTGTCTCCTGAGGTCAGAATGCCCCTGTGTGAAACATCCTTGAAGCGGCAGTCAGACACCAGGCTTTTCCCCAGTTCCATAGTGTGCACTGACAGGGCCTACATCCTCCAAAGATCCTGACGTCACCATACTATCACATGCATTATGATTTTTTTGAGAGGGGGAGAGAGAGAGAGAGAGAGAATGGGTGCACCAGTGGCCTTTCAGCCACTGTGAACTAACTCCAGACATGTGTGCCCCTTGTGGGCAAGTGCGGCATGGAGCCCTTGCATCACTGTTTGCATCTGGCTAAACGTGGGACCTGGAGAATGGAACAGGTGTTCCTGGGGTTTGCAGGCAGGTGCCTTAACCTCTAAGCCATCTCTCCAGCCCGCATTATGATTTTGACATGCATCCCTATTATGCTTTTTTCTAGAGAATTAAGGGAGGAAATAACCCTAAAAGGGTGACCTGGCCTACTATGATTCAGGAGGGGGAAAGAGTCACCTTCTGCCACCCATCTCATAAATATTTCCAAAAACTCCTTAAATATCTGTAATGCAAACCAGGAGTGGGTGGCACACACCTTTGACCCCAGCACTCAGGAGGCAGATTAAGGTAAGGACTAAGGAACAACCTTGGCCTGGTCCCAGACACATAGCCCTCTTGGAGTAGAGACCCTTCCCTCATTTTCTTTGCTCTGAATTCTGTCTTGTCTGGTGTTAAGGTAGCTGGTCCTGCTTTCTGTTTCCATCGTTTCACCTGTGTCAGTGTGTGTGCTGGTTTGATTCAGGTGTCCCCCATAAACTTGGGTGTTCTGAATGCTAGGTTCCCAGTTGATGGAGATTTGGGAATTAACACTTCCTGGAGGCAGTGTTTTATTGGGGGTGGACTTACAGGTGTTATAGCCAGCTTCCTCTTGCCAGCTCTCCTGTTTCTGTTGTCCATCTGATGTTGACTAGGGAGTGCTGTCCACCCTCTGCTCATGCCATCATTTTCCCCTGCCAAAATGTAAGCCAAAATAAATCCTTTTTCCCACAAGCTGCTCTTGGTCATGGTTGGGTTTTTTGTTTGTTTGTTTGTTTGTTTGTTTTGTTTTTCAAGGTAGGGTCTTGCTGTAGCCCAGGTTGACCTGGAATTCACTATGTAGTCTCAAGGTGGCCTCAAATTCATGGCAGTGCTCCTACTTGTTCCCTTCCAGTGTTAGGATTAAAGGTGTGCACCACTATGCCGGTTTGGTTGGGTGTTTTCTGCCAGCAGTGTGAACCTGGCTGCAACACTATACCTGAAGTAGTTTCTTGGCAGCACTGCTTGGATCATGTTCTTAAATCCAGCATGCTGAGTTTGTCATTGAACCAAGTATGCATTTTATGCTTCATGTAATATTTGATACTGTAAGACTTAGCTTCACTATTTAATTTTCTTTCTTTCTTTTTTTGTTTTCTTTTTGTTTGTTTGTTTGTTTGTTTTGTTTTGTTTTTCGAGGTAGGGTCTCACTCTAGCCCAGGCTGACCTGGAACTCACTATGTACTCTCAGGGTGGCCTTGAATTCATGGCGATCCTCCTACCTCTGCCTCTGAGACTGTCGTCCCAAGGAGAAGGGAGTCCTCAACAGGCAGTCTTCAACAGTCCTCAACTGCATCTGCTCCTCATCCCTGCAGTGAGGGCTTCTAGTTTCCTCAATGTGTCTTCCCTGCTTCCTAATGGTGCCATGCTGTTTCTGCCCACTTTACACTTGTCTGTCTGTGTGTACTTACTCTCTTCATAATCCAAAGTTAGCCTTTATTATGACCAAATAATATTGTATGGTGAGTCCTTGAATTTTTTAAAAAATATTTAATTAATGAATTTATTTATTTATTTTTAATTTTTTAAAATTATTTTATTTATTTTTGGAGAGAGACAGACAGAGAGGGAGAAGGAGACAGAGAATGGGCGCACCAGCAGTCTCAGCTGCTGCAAACGAAATCCAGATGTGTGCACCCCCTTGTGGGCAAGTGTGGCATTGCGCCCTTGCATCACTTTGCATCTTGCTAAATGTGGGACCTGGAGATTGCAACCAGGTTCTTAAGATTTTATTTTTATTTATTTATTTATTTATTTATTTATTTATTTATTTATTTATTTATTTGGGACAGAGAGAGAGAGAGAGAATGGGTATGCCAGGGCCTCTAGCCACTGCAAACGAACTCCAGAAGCGTGTACCCCCTTGTGCATCTGGCTTACGTGGGACCTGGAGAATTGAACCAGGATCCTTAGGCTTCGCAGACAAACGCCTTAACTGCTAAGCCATCTCTCCAGCCCTATTTATTTATTTGAGAGAGAGAGGGGGGTAGAGGGAGGGAGAATGGGCACACCAGGGCCTACAGCCACTGCAGATGAACTCCAGACACATGTGCCACCTTGTGCATCTGGTTTACATGGGCCCTGGGGAATTGAACCAAGGTCCTTTGTCTTTGCAGGCAAGCCTTAAGCACTAAGCCATCTCCCCAGTCCTTAAATTTATTTTTATTTTGTTTTTTTCAAGTTAGGGTCTCACTCTGGCTCAGGTCTGACCTGGCACTCACATCTGAAGTCCCAGACTGGCCTTGAACTCATAGCAAGCCTCCTACTTCTGCCTCCCAAATGCTGGGATTAAAGAAGTGCACCAGCATGCCTGGCCTTGAACATCTTATTTGTGTTTGTTTGCAGATAGCATCTCAGCCGAGCCCTGGGCTGGCCTCAAACTCTCAGCAATCCTCTTGGCTTGGTTTCCAGGGTACCGGGGTGGGGGGTGGGGGGTTGAACTGACTCCTTTAATTTTGATTTTATAAACTCCTCAGTCACTAGTTTGTCTTTCTATTGGCTCTGTACCCACTCTCTCTCCTCCACCTTCAATGTCTCCCAGGTTCTCCGTATATTTTCTCTAAGATGCTGTATACTACCTTCTGGTAATTTAACTTATCTCTCTGGTTCATTCTCATCTCATCTCATCTCCATTTTGTCTACTTTACCTGCCTATTGACCACTGGCAGGCATGCGCCTTAACCACTGAGCCATCTCCACAGCCCTACTGAATACCTCTTTTTAAAATTTTTATTTATGCATTTATTTGTTTATATATTTATGACAGAGAGAGAGAGTGTGTGTGTGTGAGAATGGATGCGCCAGGGCTTCTAGCCACTGCAAACGAACTCCAGACGCTTGTGCCACCATGTGCATCTGGCTTATGTGGGACCTGGAGAATTGAACCGGGGTCCTTAGGCTTCACAAGCATGCCCCTTAACCACTAAGCCATCTCTCCAGCCCCCATTTTTGTTTTTTACAGTACTGGGACTTGACCCCATAGCCTCATACATGCTACCACTGAGCAAAGTTGCCAAAGCTGGCCTTGAAGTTGAGTTCCTCCTGCTTCACCCTCCTGAGTAGCTGGAACAAGCCTGCACCACCAGGCCTTATGAGATCTTTTTTTTTTTAAGGTAGGGTCTCACCCTAGCCTAAAATGACCTGGAATTCACTATATAGTCTTAGGGAGGCCTCAAACTCATGGCAGTCCTCCTACCTCTGCCTTCCAAGTGCTGGGATCAAAGGCATGCACCACCACACCCAGCTCTTTTTCTATATTTTCTTTTCCTTTTTTCCTTTTTTTTTTTTTGCGGGGGGGTGTTTGTTTTATTTGAGGTAAGGTCTCACTCTAGCCCAGGCTGACCTGAATTCACTTTGCAGTCCGAAGCTGGCCTCGAACTCACAGCAGTCCTTCAACTTCAGCCTCATGAGTGCTGGGATTAAAGGCTCCTGTTCCCTCTTCATTTTTCACTCTGTTTTTGTGGCATTGATCATCCTGAAGGCACCTTACCAGGCTGCCTTTGGGCAGGTGCAGAAGGACGGGTGTAGGTTCCGTGTGTCACCCATGGTCACTCTCTCACAGCTCCTGGCAACCCCACACTATTCTCTGTGAATCAGCTACTTGGGGACCTCCATATGTCACTCTACAGTGTCCTGATTGTGGGTCGCTGCTGTGCATGTTTGTCATTTTAGGTGGTGAGCCTATCATCAGAGGATGGTGTGTCTCAGGTCAGGGATGTATACTCCAGAGAGAGCTAAACTGCTTCTAGGCATCCAAATAATACCATTTTGTAGGGTATTTCATTGTTAATGTCCTGACGTGGAGTTGATTGTCCACATTCATTACGGTGCCAGACCATAATTAATTTTCAAAGGAGAATATCTCCATTCTCCTGAGAGGCAGGTATCAGAAACTCACAGTCCGCCTGAGCTCATGAGTGGATTTTTCCAGCTGCCCTTGCATTCCTGGCCCAGCCCGGGGGACTCAGGTGGCTCTCTGCCCTCCTCTGCAGGTGCTCCCGGCGAGTCTGAGGCAAGAGCTCCTCAGGAGGCTCGGCTACTGCACCTCTGTCCAGGCATTGCAGACTTTTTGTTCCTTCCCAAAAGTTCCACATTCTCAGATATTTGACCCAAAATGGTTTTCAAACAAAAAGGCTAGCTGCTGTTCTTACCATTTTGAGCTTCAAAGTTCTGAGTATGAAGCATTTGTTGGAGAGCCACAGTGTTTTTTTGTGTGGAGAGTGCACACATTGCTCGCCCTGTTACCATCAAGGTGCAATCACATTATCTGCTGCCCTTTGGCCCCAGGAGGCAGCGACAATGCCACCTGTGGTTAGTTAGCTCCTGGAGGACAGTCCAGCAAACCTGTGTGAAGTCCACACCCAGCTGCCTGTGTGCAGGGTCCAGGGTCACAGGAGTTTGCAAAGCTTGTTTTCCTGTGTTTCTGTCTTTGTGCAGGAACAGTGGAGTCCTGAAGCTGTGTTCTGCACAATGTTCTTTTGTGAGACTTCCCTTTGCCTGCACATTGCCAGCCTCTTTACCTCATTCATTCATTCATTCATTCATTCATTCATTCATTCTGTCTCCTTTTAGAACAATAAGAGACTGATACTTGGTTCTCTTTTTGTCTTGTTTACAGCTTATATAATTTCACTTCTTAATGGTAGAGAACACTGAACAAGATTGAGAATTTTTTGTTTTTGGTTTTTCAAGGTAGGGTCTCACTCTGTCCCAGGCTGACCTGGAATTCACTCTGTATTCTCAGGGTGGCCTCGAACTCACAGTGATCCTCCTACCTCTGCCTCCCGAGTGCTGGGATTAAAGGCGTGCGCCACCACGCCCGGCAGATTGAGAAATTTTAATTCTCTTTAGCCTGGTAATCTTTTTACCCACCACCTTCAGTTTCTTAGGTTGTAAAAGCTATTCAGTGAGAATTATTAGGTTTGGCTTGTTTTGTTTCTTGCTATTGTGAGATATAAAATTTTGTTTTATATGTACATTTCAGTGGCATTAAGTACATTAACATTTCTTTCTCTTGCTGTTTTTTTTCTTTTTGTTGTTGTTGTTGGTTTTTCGAGGTAGGGTTTCACTGTAGCCCAGGCTGACCTGGAATTCACTATGTAGTCTCAGGGTGGCCTTGAACTCATGGTGATCCTCCTACCTCAGTCTCCAGAGTGCTGGGATTAAAGGTGTGTGCCACCACACCCACCACATTTCTTACTATAAGCATCACCACCACCCATCTCTGGAAAGTTCATCTTTCCAAACTCATATTCATTCCCATGATATGGTAACTCTCTGCTCCTGCCCCAACTCTGACAGCCCTTACCCTATTTTCAGTCGATTCTAGGGGCATTACATAAGTGAAATCATCAATATCTGTCCCTTTATGACTGTCATATGTCACTTAGTATAATGTCCTTAAGGTTCATCTACTGTAGTAATATAGGATTTTAGGGTTTGGCAGGGACCTGTGAGCCCTAACTTTCGGGTCCTTATCCTAATTGAGCAAAGAATTGATAAAATGGACTCTGAGAAGATGGGCATGGTGGTGCACGCCTTCAATCCCAGCACTCGGGAGGCAGAGGTAGGAAGGAGGATTGCTGTTAATTCTAGGCCAGCCTAAGCCATAGTGAATTCCAGATCAACCTGGGCCACAGCAAGACCCTACCTTAAAAAAAAAAAAAAAAAAAAAAAAAAAAGACTCCCAGAAATGTAAATTGTGAATTACTGAGTTTATTTAGGAAGAAATTATGAAATACAAGGTTTATTGTTGAAGGTATTAATATCCTGGGAGGAGGTAGCTGAAAGGCTCAAGTCAGAGAATTCTCCTCCCCTGCTGGGCATGAAGAGGGGAGACAGAGAGACTGTCACAGAGAAATATCCTGGGGTAAAAGTGCTCTGCAGGAGGCACACATACCCACCGGTGGAAGGCAAAGAGTGTGAGCCAAAAAAATCCCCTGCACACAAAAGACCAGAGAGGATTAAGAAATAGTGAGGACTCAAGAGATCAGAGAGAAATCATACACTTAACAAAGTTAGGAAGCATTCCAAAGCAAGACACATGAAAGAGTCAAGCAGGAAAACACCCAGACCTGACCTGGGACTTACACGTGCTTTTCAGATGAGATCTCCTAAAGGGAAAAGAGGACTGGCCCACATGGTTAACCTCCTTTATATGGATCAAACATCCAAATGGGGTGAGACTTATTATCAGACTCAGGTATGGAAGGAGATACCTGATTGGTTCATGGACTCGGAGGCGGGGCTGAGGAAGAAGTGGAAAGTTCCTGCTGGGGAGTGTCATTGCCAGCCATCTTGGATGAGATAGGATCAGACTGAATTCTAGTTTTGCCAGCACTGGCAGAATGGCATCTCCTTGTGCCCTCTTTGGGCTTCTGTCCCTGACTAATTGCATGTAAAAAGCTATCCTAGGGCTGGAGAGATGACTCAGCAGTTAAAAGCACTTGCTTGCAAAACCCGACAACCTGGGTTTGATTCCCCAGTATCCATGTAAAGCCAGATGCACAGAGTGGATATGTAGCTGCTAGAAGCAATGGCATACTCATTCTCTTTCTTCTTCCAAATAAATATCTATTTTAAAATAGATATCTTAGGGCTGGAGAAATGGTTTCGTGGTTAAGGCACTTGCATGCAAAGCCATATGTGGTAGTTTGAATAGCTAGCCCCCAATATATTCAGTGTTTTATTAGTTTGTAGTTTGCATCTGCATCCACCTGGCTGGAGGCAGTGTCACTGGGTGGATCTGTGTGGTGTGGTGGTGGGTTTGAGGTTTCAATCTAAAAGATATGCAAAGTGTGCCTAGCTGGAGTTCCTGAGGTGTGCTGTGCTGTGTGGCTTTTGGCTTGTGGTTTTTCTCTCTATGTTTGGTCCTGTAAAAGCAGGAAGGCTTCTTCTGCCATTATGGAACTTCCCTGGATCTGTAAGCTTCAATAAATATCCCTTCCTCCATAACTGTGCCTGGTATGGAAGTTCATCTCAGTGAGCCTGAAACTGTCTGCTACACCAAAGAACCCAAGTTTAATTTCCCGGTACCCACATAAAGCCAGATGCACAAGGTGGACCTTGTGTCTGGAGTTCATTTGCAGTTGCTAGAGGGCCTGGCATGCCCATTCTCTCCCTCTCCCTCTCTTTCTCTTTCAAGTAAATGAAATATTTTTAAAAAGCTATCTTCTATTGCTCCTTCAGTAGCAGGTATCAGAAATTTTTTCCCCTTTAAGGCCAAGTACCCCATCATATGGATATACCACATTTTATGTGTTCAGCCACTGATGGACCTTGGGTTGCTTTCTCCTTTAGCCACTTAGGAATGTTGCTGCTATGAACGTTGTTATGGCTTTTTTAAAATAATAAACATTCAGTAAGAAATACAACATTTTAGTTTTGAAATGCTGGCACAACTGCCTGTAACCATTGGACATGGTACAAGGCTGAATAGTCTTCACCTTTGAATGATGATCATAGTTCTTAGAAACTGGTCACAGGTCAGGCCAAGTGCCAGTGACTGTTCCAGCTTATAGGAGGAGGAAGGTGGCCAGGGTCAGAGAGCACTTGGCCTGACCTGAAAGAGATGTGATGGGAAGGGAGCCAGGCAAGGTAGGGCTCACAGTGGGTTATGGCCAAGGTGAGGCTAGGCTTAGTCTTGTCAGAGAAAGAGGGGGTTGGGGTGCTAAAGAAAAGTCAATTGAATTGCTGGGTGTTGTGGCACACCTGTAACCCCAGCACTGGCGAGGTAGAGTCTCAGCTTCATAGTGAACTTGAGACCATCCTGGATATGTGAAACCCTGACAAAAGAAAAAAGGAAGGAAAGGAGGGAGGAGGAGGGAAGAAAAAGTAAAAGCAATTGAGTAAAAGCAGTTTATGATTCCTGATGCTACGCCACATTAATTAACAGAGTCAACCTTGTAAGTCTTTTACTCCTATCTTGTGGAAAGAGGATCCAGAGTTAAAAGTATGCCTGTGTGTGAAGAAATGAAGTGTGGTATTAGGTACTCTTCTCACTGCTCACAAAACATCTGAGAAAAAGTAATTTAGGGGCTGGGAGGATGGGTCCGCCATGCAAGGTGCTTGCTTACAAAGTCTGCCTGCCCAGGTTCAACTCAAAAGTCACCCACAGAAGCTAAAACACAAAAAAGTGAAGCATGTGTCTGGTCTTCATTTACAGAAACAAGAGATGTTGATGTTCCCGTACACACACACACACATGCATGTGCAAGTTAATAATTTTTAAAAAGAAGCAACTTAAGGGAGAAAGAGTGTGTTCTGGGTTACAGTCTATCATGGTGGGGGAGGTGTAGTGGCTGGTCGCCTTCGTTCCACAGTCAGGAAGCAGAAAGATGGATGCGGTGCTCAGCTCTCTCTCTCCATTTTATTCTCTCCAGGACCCCAGCCCATGAGATGGTGTTGCCCACATTCAGGGTGGGTCCTCCTCAGTACAGCCTCTCTGTAAACACATTGTAATTCTAAATCCAGGTGAACACCGAAGACAGTTACGCTCTGCATTAAGTCAGATAAAATTATCACTTATAGCCGGGCGTGGTGGCACATGCCTTTAATCCCAGCACTAGGGAGGCAGAGGTAGGAGGAGGATCGCCGTGAGTTCCAGACCACCCTGAGAAAGCATAGTGAATTCCAGGTCAGCCTGAGCTAGTGACACCCTGCTTCGAAAAACCAAATATATATCACTCATACAGCCTGACCTTGGCCTGAACTATCCAAGAGGTACTGGAGGAGAAGCAATCCCTCAGTCAGATCTGCAAGGGCAGGAACTCATCCCTGTGGAGCAAGGCCAGCTTCTGAGTCTACCAGGCCTGGTCTTTGATACACCAAGCACTTGAAAGCTCTGGGTTAATTCTGCTTGCGATGGGGTATACATAGTTGTTAAAGAGTGTCTAGCAGTTATGAGTTTTATTCATTGTAAAAGTATTTTCAACCTTCCAACTAACTTCAAACATCTGAATTTGCATATCAGAAATACTTACATGTGAAAAGGTGTTGTTGTCTGTCTGTCTCTCTCTCTATATATATATATACACATACATATACATATATATACATACACACATACATATACATGTACATGTATACACACTTGTTTTCACAAAAGATTCCGTTATTTTTTTAAAAATATATTGATTTAGACAAAGAAAGAGGCAGGGAGAGAGGGAAGGGAGACACAGAGAGAGAAACCAGGGTCTCTGGTCACTGTAAATGAACTCCAGAGGCATGTGCCACTTTGTGCATCTGGCTTTATGTGGGTACTGGGGAATCAAACCTGGGCTGTCAGGATTTGCAAGCAAGTGTCTTTAACCGCCGTGCCATCTTTCCAGCCCCAGATTCAGTTATTTCTTTTCTTCTGTTATATTAGCAACTAAGACATCATTACATTTTATGAGCATAATCTAGAAGTAAATTCATAGCTCCCGTTTTAAAGTTATTTTCAACATTTTTCTTTGTCTTTCAGATTTCTTGTTTAAGTTCTTGGTTATTGGAAATGCAGGAACTGGCAAGTCATGCTTGCTTCATCAGTTCATTGAAAAAAAATGTAAGTGACATCAGATGGCTCTTCATTGTTTTGTGCTCGTCTGTGAGTGCTCTGGGTACAGATGTTTTTATCAGTATACTAAGATTTCTGTTTTTGTTTTTTCAGGGGAAAAAATTCATAGCTTAAAAATACTTTTGGGCTAGAGAAATGCTTAGCAGCTCTTGCCTGTGAAGCCAAAGGACCCAGGTTCGATTCTCCAGTATCCACATAAACCAGATACACAAGATGGCATATGCGTTTGGAGTTCATTTGCAGTGGCTAGAGGCCCTGGTGTGCCCATTATTTCTCTTTGCTTTTTTTCTCTCTCTCAAATAAATAAGCAAAATATTTTATAAACAAAATACCTTTAAGTAACATCAAAAAGTGGGGCATGGTGGTGCATGCCTTTAATCTCAGCACTTGGGAGGTAGAGGTAAGAGGATCGCCATGAGTTCAAGGCCAGCCTGAGACTACAGAGTGAATTTCAGGTCATCCTGAGCTAAAGTGAGACCCTACCTCAAAAAACCAAAAAAAAAAAAAAAAAAAAGTTATCTTCAGCCGGGCATGGTGGTGCATGCCTTTAATCCCAGCACTTGGGTGGCTGGAATAGGAAGACTGATTTGAGTTTGAGGCCAGCCTGGGCTACGAGACCCTACTTTGAAAAACCAAAACCAAAAAAAGTAAACGTTTACATGACAGAGCTTTTATTGTTACTTTCAATCCAATACTGGCTCCACACATAGCGTGTTTTGCACCCTAAGAAACAACAGACAGCAAGGGGGTTTTCTTTCAGTGGGGACCCTGTTTCCTGGTGCAGTGCCCAGCCACAGCTGGGAGGGCTCTTTGGGTGAACAGTGGCCTCCATTGGCTGGAATGGCCTTACTGCCACTGAGGCCTTACTGTCACTGATCCTGGTTCTTAGGCTGAGGAGCAGGGGAGTCCTCACTTCATGTGTTCCTCATAGGGTCACCCTGTCACAGGGCTCTGGACCACAGTGCCATGCGCTGACTACCGTCATTTAGGGGAGGGAGGTGGGATCTCTGTTCCAAGCTATACAAGACCATGGAAAGCTATAGAAGACTAGCTTCAAAAGGCCCTTAAAATAAGCAAAGGCAGCTGGGTGTGGTGGCGCATACCTTTCATCCCAGCACTAGGGAAGCAGAGGTAGGAGGATCACTATGAGTTCGAGGCCACCCTGAGAATACAGAGTGAATTCCAGGTCAGCAAAGGCACTTGCTTGCAAGGCCTGACAGCCCAGGTGTGATTCCCCCATTCTCATATAAAGCCCGATGCACAAAGTGATGCATGCAATTGGAGTTCATTTGTGGTGGCAAGAGGCCCTGGTGTGCTCATTTCCCCACCCCAACCACCCCTGTCTTGCTAATAAGTAAGATTTTTTTTTAAATAAGCAAAGCTTTTATCAAATGCAAAGAACTCAGAAGACCAGCCCATTTAGACTCAACAGAGAATTGACTTACTCAAGTGCACTGAGGTAGGCATGCATGGAACACCTCCAATAGGGAAGGAGCAGAAGATGACAGTTCAGAGTCTTCATAGAGAGTGAAGAAGCCAAGAGAAAGAATATATTTCTGGAAAGTTCTCTTCCACTTCCCCTTTTATCAGTGAAGAGCTTGTCAGTCCAGTGACAAGCGTTATTAGCAATAAAACACATTCATCTTATTTATTTTTGTTTATTTTATTTTATTTTTTATTTGCAAGTAGAGCGAGAGAGAAAATGGGCACACCAGGGCCTCTAGCTACCGTAAATGAACTTTGACATATGTACCACCTTGTACATCTTGTGCATCTGGCTTTACAAGAGTACTGGGGGCTTGAACTTGGGTCATGAGGTTTTGCAGGGAAGTGTCTTAACTGCTAAGCCATCTCTCCAGCCCTGGTTTTTTTGGGTTTTTGAAATAGGGTCTCACTCTGTGTAGCCCAGGATGGTCTGGACCTTACTCTGTAGCTCAGACTGGCCTGGCCTTGAATTCACAGCAATCCCTCAGCCCCCCAAGTGCCGGGATTCCAGGCATGAGCCACACACCCTGCTTCCTTTCCTCGTTTAAAGTGCTTGCCGTGGGGTGGCTAGCTCTTTCCTAGACCTTGGGATGATCCGTTCTCGAAAGCAATTCTTAGTGATCCGGCAGCCTGGGGAACCTGTCCAGCTGTTCCCAGAGCCAGGGGGAGGGTGCCTCCATCTCTGTGGCAGGTTATAAGCAGCCTGCCCCAGCCTGGTACTCAGAAGCTCTCCCCACTCCATCATGCATCTGTTCCAAGGACAAGCCAGGTTTTCTAGCTAACCTCTCATTCCTCACTCTAAACACTGCAGACATTTCGTAGCTAGTCAGCACCCCTGACTTCTGAAGCAGTTAGCTAATTAGTGCGGGAAGTAACGGGTTTTAGTCTATCCCTTAACCCTTCATCAGGGGTGAAGGCCTCTTACAGTCGGTGGTCTCAATCAGGTTTATTTTTTAATATTTTTATTTTCTTTGAGGGAGAGAAAAAGACAGTATGGGTACATTAGGGCCTCTTGTTCCTGCAAATGAACTCCAGATGTATGTGTCACTTGGCATCTGGTTTAACATGGGTCCTGGAGAATTGAACTGTGGGCTGGCAGGTTTTGCAAGCAAGCACCTTTAACTCCTGCCCTTCAGTCAGGGTTAGGAGAGATGGGCCTCATTTCTCCAACAAATTCATTCAAAAATTTTTAAATGATTTATTTATTTACTTATTTGAGAGAGGAAAAGGCAGGAGGGGGAGAGGGAGGGAGAGAGAATGGTTGCATCAGGGCCTACAGCCATTGCAAACAAAATCCAGATATGTGTGACACCTTGTGCATCTGTCTTAGGAGGATACTGGGGAATCAAACCTTGGTGATTAGGCTTTGCAGGCAAGCAACCTTAACTGCTGAGCCATCTCTCCAGCCCTCGTTCAAAATTTGGCCATAAAAGGCTAGTACTTACGAACACTTGGTGCCTGTAATATACATAGCAAAGGAGACAAAACTGTAGTACCCCAAGTCACTAGACAAACCCCAAACGGGACCCTGGGATATCCAGGTGATCTGGCTGGCTTCAGCACTCTCCTTTTCTGCTCATTTCCTTGGAGTAATTATCTACCCTCACCTTGCCGTGAACGTGGTTTCCAACCTGTTGCCCAGCGCAATCTATGCCCTGCTACATGCTGGTCAGTCACTGGAGTGTGTCCTCTCAATGGACAGCCAAATGTCTCAGGCTTGGGACAGCCTCTTCCCTTTACTATGTGTTAGGATTTGGGGAGAAAGGTTTTTAACCGCCTGAGTGCAGGGACTGTGTGTTTTACTTGAAAGTGAGTGCTTTTCACCCGTCGACTGTTGCAGTACTGAGCAGCTCAAGCAAACTGCATTTCCATGGACACAGCCCTTGATGTTACTGTTACCATTTAAAACTGCAATCCTGAGTGGTGAAGCACGCCTTTAATCCCAGTACTTGGGAAGCAGAGGTAGGAGATTGCCGTGAGTTCGAGGCCAGCCTGAGACTGCATAGTGAATTCCAGGTCAGCCTGGACTAGAGTGAGACCCTACCTTGGCGTGGGGGTGGAGGGATCTGCAATCCTGTTAGCTGCGTGTTCTAAATGTAATGTCTTGTTCTCTTTCTTTTCTAGTTAAAGATGACTCAAATCATACCATCGGAGTGGAGTTTGGCTCAAAGATAATAAATGTCGGTGGTAAATATGTAAAGTTACAGATATGGGACACAGCCGGACAAGAGCGATTCAGGTAGGTATTCCTCGTAGTGAGAGTGCTTGAAATTTGAATGTGATCTATTTCACTAGACTCTCTCACGGTGTATGGACTACACACAGCTCAGGAAGGTCTCAGTGCTAAGATGGTACTGACTAGATTCCAGCATAGGAGGGGAAAATAGGCCTAGACTGGGGTAGCTGAAGAACCTCTAAAGGAGGCAGATCACCAATGGGGGTGTGGCCCCATGTGTCCATGGTCACATGCCCATGGTGTTTTTATTGTAATTCTAGTTCTTGTTCTTCCTCTTCTTCTTTCTTTCCTCCCCTTCTGTCTCTTTCCCTCTTCTCTCCACCCCCTTCCTACTTCCTTTGGTATTTTCAGACAGAGTCTATTAGCCAGGTGTGGTGGCGCACGCCTTTAATCCCAGCACTTGGGAGGCAGAGGTAGGAGGATCACCATGAATTTGAGGCCACCCTGAGACTACATAGTTAATTCCAGGTTAGCCTGGATCAGAGTGAGACCCTACCTCAAAAAACCAAAAAAAAAAAAAAAAAGAAAAACAGACAGAGTCTATGTAACCCAGGTTGGTCTTGAGCCCATAATCCTGTCTCAGTCTCCTAGGATTACAGGTGTGAGGCACCATTCCCAGCTAGAGTTGTGCTCCTAGACTGAAATTAGCCTGGTAATGTGGCACACGCCTTTAGACCCAGCACTCGGGAGGCTGAGGTAGGAGGATTGCCCTGAATTTGAAGCTAGCCTATGGCTACAGAATGAGTTCCAGGTCCACCTGAGCTAGAGTGAGATTCTGACTCAAAAGAAGGGGAGGCTGGAGAGATGGCTTAGTGGTTAAGGTGTTTTCCTACAAAGCCTAAGGACCATGGTTTGATTCCTCAGGACCTATATAAACCAGATGCACAAGGAACCTCTTGTGCCATCCATCCAAAGCTGCCCCACTTTGGAGAGAACATCCTGTTTGTCCTGAAAACACACACACACACACACACACACACACACACACACACAGTGGCTCCTATGATATATCTTCCAGCAGAATAGCCTCCCATGTGATTCAGATCTCTTTTGTAGTTGTGCCTGTCCTTGCAATGTGTTTCACATAGAAAACATGGGCTCTTAGGGGAGATAGTAAAGGCTCTTGAGTGGCTGGAAGTAAACCATGTCATCTTTTCAGGTCTGTGACAAGAAGCTACTACAGAGGTGCAGCCGGGGCACTCCTTGTCTATGACATCACCAGGTAATGCCAGCTTCCCACTGCACAAGGGCACTGGGTACTCTGTGCCCCCAATATCCAAAACATAGCTGTTTTAGGTCTACATGGGCAGTGTGGCTATACCTAGGAGGACCCCTGGCCCTCTCTTGGGGATTTGAGAGGTCTTTAGGCATGACCGTGGCACAGCCATGTTGGGAAGCATGCTTGTGAGGTGAGGTGTCAGGGCCGAAGCAAGCCTTCTGCCTCACTGCTTGTCTTGCCACCATGCTGGATGTATTACTCCTCAAGGTGTGCAGGGCCCTGAGTTCTCAGAAGTGAATCGAGAAGCTGAGGATGCCAACCAAGGCTCAGATGCCTGGGTTCAGAGCCCAGCTCCA
Organism: Orientallactaga sibirica; assembly: GCA_036365145.1. NCBI lineage: Eukaryota > Metazoa > Chordata > Mammalia > Rodentia > Dipodidae > Orientallactaga > Orientallactaga sibirica. The sequence goes on from JAEOAD010000555.1 coordinate 100,309, forward strand.
GCTAGGGCTTGTGTGGCCTCTGTAGCACTTCACTTTCTGATCCTGTCGGAATCCTCGGGAGACTATCAGACTTTACATTAATACAAAGCATGCATACTGCAGCTATTGGCTGCACATGGCGACTTGGTTGAGACTAAGTTCCCTCCTGGGGTGATCTTATGGGGCCATGGTCACAGGACTGCAGTGCAGGTTACAGCACACTCCTGTCCATGAGGAAACCCCATCAGTGTACTACCGCAGAGTCTGCAGCACATCCTGGTAACACAGGGTCCAGAGGGTTCTATTGAGGGGCCCTTCCAGGAAAGGACAGCACATGGCTGCTGCCCTCTTCAAGAGCAGTGACGGCTCCCAGTCGGGCTCCCCTCAGTCCCTGCTACTTGACCTGCCAACATGTGACATCATCTGTGCCCATCCCAGCCACGAGTAGTCCTGCTTTGCCAGAGCTTCTAGGTGGCTTTGGATGTCATCATCTCTGAGCCTCAGGTGATGGTAGTCTCCATCAGAGTCCCTGCAGGGAGTGTGTCTGATGCCTGTGGAGCAGGTGCCTGGGTGCCTACTTGGCCAGGGCACAGTACGTAACAGTGATTAGCACCGATGCTCAGTGGCAGAGCTCAGCCCTGACCTCGTACACGATCAAGCTCAGGTGTATTTGTGGGATGAAAAGTGCCGTTTTCCTTCTGAACCCAGAATGTCTGGCCACTATTTGATTTAGCTGAAACAGAAATGAATTACACTGTACAGGCCCAACACATTACAGGGCATTTGGGTTCCCAAGTTCCCTTTGAGGTGCCATTGCCCTCACTGAAATGTTGACAAGCAATGTGCGTGATGAGGATGATGGGAAAGAGTTGCTAGTTTTATAAAATACATGTATTATTTCCACAATCTTATGTTACGCAGCCGAGAAACCTACAATGCGCTTACTAATTGGTTAACAGATGCGAGAATGCTGGCGAGCCAGAGCATCGTTATCATCCTCTGTGGGAACAAGAAGGACCTGGACACCGACCGTGAAGTCACCTTCCTCGAAGCCTCCAGGTTTGCACAAGAGAACGGCAAGTGACTTCTTCCTCTTACAGCCCCTCACAGGGCACAATAATGTTTCTCTGGGTTCAAGCCATCTATTGGCTGGGCGTGGTGGTGTGTGCTTTTAATCCCAGCCCTCAGGAGGCAGAGGTAGGAGGATCACTGTAAGTTCGAGACCAGTCTGGGACCACAAAGTGAGTTCTAGTATGGTCAGCCCGTACTAGAGTGAGACCCTCCCTCAAAAAAATCAAATAAGGCCGGGCGTGGTGGTGCATGCCTTTAATCCCAGCACTCGGGAGGTAGAGGTAGGAGGATTGCCATGAGTTCGAGGCCACCCTGAGACTACAGAGTGAATTCCAGATCAGCCTGGGCTAGAGTGAGACCCTACCTTGGAACCCCCCCCCCAAAAAAAATCAAATAAAGCCAGGTGTGGTGGCACACACCTTTAATCCCAGCACTCAGGAGGCAGAGGTAGGAAGATTGCTGTGAGTTCAAGGCTATATAGTGAATTCCAGGTCAGCCTGGGCCAGAGTGAGACCCTACCTGGAAAAAAAAGAGAGAAAAAAATCAAATAAATAAATAAATCTACTAGAGGGGGCTGTGGAGATAGCTGTGGGTAAAGTACTTGCCTCACAAGCATGAGGACCCGAGTTCGATCCCCAGGGCCCACATAAAAGCCTGGCACAGTGGGAAGGAGAGCATCCTCTGCTAGTAAGGACCAGAGGCCATGAGGATGTGGCACCACAGAGGGTAGCATAGGCCTCTGCTGGCATCAGCCCTGGTTCCAGAGATAAAGGAACATTCATCCATATAGGTGTCTCCATGCTAAATGCCATTTTCCAGGGCAATGCTCTAGAGAGCTGGGAGCCATATGCCAAAGTGACGCACTTACACATACATACACTTAGACAACAAACTGAGGCTGTAGTCACCATTTTGGCCAGCCAGTCTCCCCTCCCCCCAACAACTGTATGAGTACATATGCCATGTCATGCATGTGTAGGTCAGAGGATAACCTTAGGGTGTCTGTCCTCACCCTCCACTTTGAGACAGGGTCTCTCTTGTTTGCTGCTGTGAACATTAGTAAGTGGCCTTTTTTTTTTTTTTTTTTTTTTTTTTGAGGTAGGGTCTCATTCTAGCTCAGGCTGACCTGGAATTCACTCTCAGGGTGGGCTCGAACTCACAGAGATCCTCCTACCTCTGCCTCCCCAGTGTTGGGATTAAAGGCGTGCACCACCATGCTCAGCAACATGGCTTTTTAAAAAGCACATTAACAAAAGCCGGATGTAGCAATGCATGGCTACAATCCTAGCACTTGGGAGATGAAGGCAGGAGGCTCAGGAGTTCAAGGCCAGCCTTGGCTACAGAATAAATGTTAGGCCAGCCTGAGCTGTGAGACCCTGTCTCAACAAACAAAAATACCATATTAACGTGTATTGATGTTGTGTTTACAGAAACAGCAGGGCTTGAGATGGACCTGGTGGCTCATGCCATTAACCCCAGCATTCAGGAGGCAGAGATAGAAAGATCACTATGAGTTTAAGGCTAGTCTGGGACTACAGAGTGAGTCCCAGGTCAGCCTGAGTTAGAATGAAACCCTACCTCAAAAAGAAAGAAAAAAGAGAAGGGCTTAATGAGTGAACTGTGTTTTGCCTGCTATTCTCAGAGAATCTTAAGTAGCTTGTTAGGTTGAAAATTACTCTCATCTTCTAAACATGGCCTTGGGTCTCCTTTGTTTTCCCTTTCAGAGCTGATGTTCCTGGAAACAAGTGCCCTGACCGGGGAGAACGTGGAAGAGGCTTTTGTGCAGTGCGCAAGGAAGATACTTAACAAAATTGAATCAGGTAAGTGCCTGCCTTCCTTCCCTGGACGACTTCTCACTGGCTTTGCCTTGTAGCTCAGCAGCGACCCCTGTTGTCCGATACAAACAGTGCTACAGTAAAAAGCCTGTGAGCCAACACTTCAAAGGTGCCTAAGGTGAAACAAGCTTCCAGAGGAGGCGCTGCTGGGCAGGAGCAGGTGGGAGCTTGTGGGGCAAGTGGCAGCTGCCTGAGTTCCCATCCAGCAAAGCAGATTTTTTTTCTCAAGGTAGGGTCTCACTCTAACCCAGGCTGACCTGAATTCACTATATAGTCTAAGGGTGACCTGGAACTCACGGCAGTTCTCCTACCTCTGCCTCCTGAGTGCTATGGTTAAAGGCGTGTGCCACCACACCTGGTACAAAGCTATTTTTTGTGTTCTGTTTGGGCTTTGTTTTGTTTTGTTTTTTTGAAGCAGGGTCTCATTAGCCCAGGCTGACTTGGAACTCACTCTGTAGTCCAGACTGGCCTCAAACTCACAGCATTTTTTGCAACCTTAGCCTCCCAGTGCTGGGATTAAAGGTGTGTGCCACCACATCCAGCAGTGTTATTGCTGCATTTTACTTCTAAATTCATTTATTTTACCAAATTCATACATCCAAAACTCCTTGAAGTCAGCCATTGTCATGGGATGAGGGATATGTAATGCCATTTGTACAAAGAGATATATTTCCCTCTTTCTTCAAAATAGTGGCATAGATAGATGCTCTATGCTCGTGTTTGGATTTTTTTTTTTTTTTTTTTTTTTACTTACCGTGTTTGGGGAGCACAGAATCACAGATGTTCTCTATAAAGACTTGTTTGGTCCTCAGGTGAGCTGGACCCTGAGAGAATGGGCTCTGGCATCCAGTATGGAGATGCTGCCCTGAGGCAGCTGCGATCACCTCGGCGCACACAGGCCCCAAATGCTCAGGAGTGTGGCTGCTAAACACCCCAGGGACGCAGGTGGGTGCTGGAGACTGTGTGTGCTGGGCGAAAGGGGCAGGGCATGAGCTGCAGTGGGAGAGGAAAGGGGCTCCACCAGGGACAGCCACGGATGTTTGCAGGAACTTCACCCATATGTTGGGGAGCAATGAAAGAGCAGGGGTCCTCGGCAGGCCTGGCTCTGAAGACAGAAGACACATCTCAAAGCCATAAAGTTCTCCACTGAACTTTTAAAAGTTCCCACTTTTTTTGTTGTTGTTTTCAAGGTAGTGTCTCACTGTAGCCTGGGTTGACCTGAATTCACTATGTAGTCTCAGGGTGGCCTCGAACAACGCGTGGTGATCCTCCTACCTCTGCCTCCCAAGTGCTGCGATTAAAGCTGTGCACCACCACACCCAGCCTAAGAGTTCCCACTTTTTGTGTTTACCACAGTGGACTTTAGGTAGGGGCTGATGCAGAACCTCTAACTGTAGCTCAGGTCTCCCTATAAAAACCTGGCTTTGAACTCGTAGCAATCCTGCCTCAGCTTCCCAGGTGCTGGGATTACAGGCCTGTGCTCTTCTGCCTCACTCTAGCGGATCCCCTAGCAACAGAAGCAAAGTAGACGCTGTCCAGTCAGGCTCAGAGTCGTGTCTTTCTTCACATTTACAACTGTGTAGCTTTCTGATTGCTCTTACCATATTTCAGGTTCACGTGGTTTCTGAGATGTGGTTGCTGGAGCTTGAAGACTCTGAAGTTTTTACTACCAACTTTTTCTACTCTGCAGAAGTAGATCTTTGTGGGGAAACAACAGTGCACACTGGCAGACAGGGCCCAGCAGCCACACAGCAAACCCAACTCAGTGGACAGCACCTGTGGATGTCACATGTATGCAAAGATTCCTGCCCCACAGTTTCCCCTTCACGTTCCGTTAAACCATGGCTTGTGTTGCACACAGTGCAGCACATTAGCACACAGCCAGTGTGACATGATAGAATCTTGCACTCAATGAAGCTTAAGTTTTTTTAATCACAGGAAATGCCACTTGTTAATGTTGCGTGTGTTTTTCTCGTCGTGTTGGTTATTGAAGGACCATGCCACTAACAGTGCGTTATCATTCCATTCTGCTTCCCTTTCTACACTGTGTGTCCATGATCCTCTCCAGAAATGCTGGGCCCACAGGACTCACTAACATCCAAAAATAAAGGAAATGGCGCTTCTCGTGCTGTGTTGCACACTGTCCTGCTGTGTGGACGGTAACACTTGTCACCAAGCAGGAGTTGTTGAGGGCCTTCGGTCAACCAGCCACATGTTGGCTGCCACATGTCCCTCAGCCTCCTGTTTGCTTATCTGTCTGGTCCTGCTGAAGAATGCTGTGTTCTTCCTGAAAATCAGTGTAAGTGTATCACTGCCTCTTTCATTGTTTTGTGTTCATTTAAAGAAGACCCACTACCTCAAATTCATTTCAAAGGATTCTCCTTAGTAAGAAATTCTAGGTCAGGCATATAGTTCAATGGTAGATTGTTTTGCTTTGCACGTGCAAGTCCCTGAGTTCAATCCCCAGCAACACACACACAAGTTAACTCTTGCCAAGTGTGGTAGCACATATCTGTAATCTCAGAACTCAGGAAATTGAGAAAGCAGGAAGAGCCTCATTCAAAACCAGCCTGGACTACATAGAAAAAAAAAAAAAAAACACCCTTTCTGAGTGTTTAAATGCATTACTAGAGTTATCACGTTGACCTATTTTTAATCCACACGAGGTATAGTAAGTGTAATTATCACATACAACCACAAAAGTCACTCTTCCATTTTAAAATGCCCTAATATAATCCCTCTTTAAAGCCAAAATACAGTATCATTCAAGTCAGAAAGGTGAAAACATGTCTGCCTTCTGTATGCCCTTCCCTTGTGACATTTTAGTCATAGAATGGAACTTTTTTTTTTTTTTTTTTTAATATTTTATTTTTTATTTATTTATTTAAAAATTAGCTACCAGACATGTTTTGGCTTATTTAGAATCGAGCCTCGAACCGGGGGTTGGGGGCCATCTCTCCAGCCCAACTTTTATTTAAAAAAAATTTTGTTTTTTTGTTTTGTTTTTTTTGTTTTGTTTTGTTTTATTGTGTTTTGGTTTTTTTTTTTTTTTTCCTGAGGCAGGGTCTCAGTCTAGCCCAGGCTGACCTGAAACCCACTCTATCGTCCCAGGCTGGCTTCAGACTTGAGCTCCTACCTCAGCATCCTTAGTGCTGGATTAAAGAGGTGCACCACCATGCTGGGCTTTTTTTTTTTTTTTAAATCAACAGTAGAGCCCAGAAACATAAACTCTGGAAAGCGATTCTACTAAAAACATCAGTAGGTATCAATTTGTTGTCGATATATTGACTTTGGGATTGTTTATTGTCTGAATATTTGATTGAAAAGTCAGACTATGAAGCAAAGTTTCAGCTGAATGCTCCGAGGACCTCAGGAAGAGCCTTTGTTCAGTGCCTCACTGGACTGTCCCTCCAGTTGTCCACTGAGTCAGCTCCTTGGGAGAGACAGGGTGCATGCATTCTCACACACAAGCAGGGGTCTTAAAATAAGGTAAACGTGAGTTGTTTTACTGGGGAGCCTGTGATTAAACCACAACTTCCTTATATCCTCCTCATCTGGTGACCAATAAACACTGGACAACCAGACCGGGTACAATTTTTAGTGTCTGCCTCCAGGGAAGAGTGGGAGAGAGTTTGGTTTGGGTTAATCTGGTGATAAATGTGCAACACAAGTCCCCCAAACCATTGCATCTTGGAAGAAGCTCTTGCTGTACATGATTGCAGAAGTGATTTTCAGTCTTTCTAGGAAAGGGTCATGACGTCCAGTTAGACCTGAGATTGTCTTGGTCCCTCAGCCCAGCATGTAAGTGACCAGATCACAGTTTGGGGATCAGTCCAGTTTTGGTGAGCATTGCTTGTGGCTTGCAGAAAGTGGCTGCAATCCCTAGGAACACTGATTCTTGGCAGGCAGGGCCGGAGACTGTTCAAAGCATCAGATGCTAAAATTTGGAACCTGAATGGCTGGTGACCCACACCACAGCGGGTCAGTGCCCATTTTCTGTAATCTTTGTCTTTTTGTTTCTCTTTTTTTTGAAAGGTCTTTAAACACCTGGGAACTTTTAATAACTTCTGAGTGCCACCTGGAATGACAGCCCCTTTCCTAACCTGTCCAGCACTTCATGTTCGAGCAGCCCAAGTTGTGGCACAGCACTTGGTTACTTGCTGGTTGGGTTAGCTTGTCTAAGAAGTGATCTGAGCCAAGCATGCTGGCACACCTCTTTAATCCCAGCACTGAGGAAGTTGAGGTAGGAGGAGCACTGTGAGTTCAAGGCCAGCCTGGGACTACAGAGTGAGTTCCAGATCAGCCTGTGCTAGACTGAGACCCTACAAAAGGGAAGGAAGGAGGGAGGGTGGGAGAGAGGGAAGAAGGAAAGAAGAAAAGAAGGAAGGGGAGTCTGAGAACAGTAGCTTTGTGGTATGGTGGCCAGGCTGTCAGTCCTTACCTTGCAGGTGTGAAGACATCTCTCACTTGTATGAAATAACATGGCCAGGAGATCTTCGATTTTTTTTCTTTTAAAAATAGCTTTTGAGGACTGGAGAGATGGCTTAGTGGTTAAGGCACCTGCCTCCTAAGCCTAAGAACGCCAGTTCCAATCTCCAGGCCCCACATTTAGCCAGATGCAAAGTGACGCAAGGGCACAATGCCGCACTTGACCACAAGGGGGCGCACACATCTGGATTTTGTTCGCAGCAGCTGAGAGGCTGCTGGTGTGCCCATTCTCTGTCTTCCTCTCCCTCTCTGTCTCTGTGTCTCTCTCCAAAAAAAAAAAAAAAGTAGCTTTTGAGGGCTGGGGCATAGTGGCACACACCTTTAATCCCAGCACTCATGAGGCAGAGGTTAGAGAATCACTATAATTTCGAAGCCAACCTAGAACTACAGAGTGAATTCCAGGTCAGCCTGGGCTAGAGTGAGACCCTACCTCAAAAAAAAAAAAAAAATTAGCTTTTGAGCTCAGTGGTTAAATGTGCTTGTTTTCAAAGCTGGCCCAGGTTCGATTCCCCAGCCAGCCACATAAAGCCAGATGCACAAAGTGGCGCATGCATCTGGAGTTTGTTTGTAGTTGGCAGTAGGTCCATACTCACTCTCTGTGTCTGCCTCTTCCTCTCTGTCTCTCAAATAAATAAATAATTTTAAAAATAGCTTTTATGTAGTTTTCCGTTTCTTGCTGTGGACAGTCAGTGCACACAAAGAGAGACACAGTGGGGTGCTTCTATATTAGCTGGCCTCAATAACCACATTGTGTCAGCCTCGCTTATGTCTTTACTTCTCTTCTTTATGCTGTGGTATTTTGGGAATATCTGAGGCCTCTGTCATTTTCTCCCAAAATAGTTCACTAGGCACTTCTTAACCATTGCTGGAAATCCCTACTGGGAGCTTACAAAGCCAACAGCATTGATTTTGTTTTTTGAGAATTTCATACATTGTTGAAAACATCGTTTTCTCTAACATTTATATGAAGTCAGCTTACTGGTCTGCATTGTAAAAGCAAGACTATCTTTTTTGGTGAGGCTGCGTATACTTCCTGGCATGTTGCCAGTTGTACCACAAATGTTGCCCCTGGCCCAGGCTGGCCACCAGGCCCACAGCACTAGCTGCTGGGTGTGTTTGGTGTCCCCACTGCCTGTGTAGTAACATGAGACATATTTAATTAAGTCATTGCATCCATCAGTATCCTAATTTAAAGGCTGTATTTCACTTAACTCTGCCGTATGCCTGTCCGTGGCTGTTCACCAAATCTGGGGTCTGTGGTCCTGGTTGTTCTTTCTTGCCATTGAACTTCTCTGGGGACCTCAATGAAAACTGCATAGGTCAGAGCTGCTGGCATTTCCCTCAACCTTCTGCAGCAGCTATAAACATCTTGTGGGGAGATCTGCAGCGAAGAAACAAAATATACTTGCTAACCTTCCAGAGTATTCTACATTCCAAATTATTAGCAATGATGATGACTAAATGCACCGAAACATGAGGAGGCGTGTCTAATGGATTGACACTCATTTTAATTGAATAGTAAATTTTATATAAATTGAATACTAAAGCGAGATATGGTGGCTCACCAGACCTGTAATTACCACACCACTGCTGTAATTGCAACACTCAGGAGATTGAGGCCGACAAGGTCGTCCTCAGCTGGCCAGTTATACAAGTCAATGACACAGGTGACCCGGAACTGGGGTCCTATCAGAATGAGGACACTGAGTGAGACTTGGGTCTTTTTATGATATTTGAGGGGATCTGTGTTCTGAAAACACAGCACTGTGAACTTTGTCTTTGCCATAACCGATTCATAGCAAAGCTGTGATCCTAGAAAAGATGCATGCTTCAGGGAAATCCAGCATCGATACCTTCCACCCCCAAACCTCAGCATTCCTAACGGCCCAGGACCCTCCTGGCCCATGACGACCAGACCTAGAGCAGCCTGCTGTCCACTCCCCAATGCTAGCCTCCAGAGCCAGAGAACATGGCTGCCTATAGTCTTGTAGCCAGTAAATATGCCTGTTTTCCTTTAGTATGTTTTTTTAAAATTTTTATTTTTAGTATTTTTTAAAATATTATTTGCAGGCTGGCCTCCAACTCATGGTGATCCCCCTACCTCTGCCCCACCATGTTCAACTTATTTTTAGTGGTTTTTTTTTTGTTTGTTTGTTTTGTTTTGTTTTTCAAGGTAGGGTCTCACTCTAGTTCAGGCTGACCTGGAGTTCACTCTGTATTCTCAGGGTGGCCTCGAACTCACGGTGATCCTCCTGTCTCTGCCTCCCGAGTGCTGAGATTAAAGGCGTGCGCCACCACGCCCGGCCTTATTTTTAATGCTTTAAAAAATATTTTTGAGAGACAGAGAATGGGCACGCCAAAGTCTCCAACCACTGCAAATGAACTCCAGATGTATGTGCCACCTTTGTGCATCTGACTTATGTGAGTACTGGGGAATCAAACCTGGGTCCTTATGCTTTGCAGGCAAGTGCTTTAACCACTAGGCAATCTCTCCAGATCCCCTCTAGTATTTTTAAAAATTTATTTGAGAGTGAAAGAGGCAGAGAGAGAGAGAGGAGAGAGAGAGACAATGGTGTTCTAGGGCCTCCAGCTGCTGCAAACAAACTCCAGATGCATGCACCGCCTTGTGCATCTGGTTTACGTGGATCCTGAGAGTTGAACCTGGGTCCTTTGGCTTTGCAGGCAAGCGCCTTAACCGCTAAGCCATCCCTCCAGCCCCCTCTAGTGTTTTTAACAGTGAGAGCATTGCTAAGGCTGGAAGTCTGAGCCACATGAAGAGGCTAGTACTACAGCCTTCCCTCCCTCACTCCCTTCTTCCCAAGGCTGCAGGAGCCAAACCAGTCTATGTGACCCTGTAGATATAAGTACATGACATGAATAGTCATCCCTGTCTTTAGTATGTTTCTGTATGGGGGGTATGCATGTGATGTGGTGTGTGTATACACACACAAGAGGCAGCTGGAGGAGAGCACCAGGGGTCCTCTATCGTTTCCTTTTGTTTTCTGAGACAAAGTGCCTCACTGAACCTGCACTGCCACTTTCCCCAGACTAGCTCACCACAAGCCCCAGTAATTCTCTGGTGTCCACTCCTCTCAGGACTGGAGTTACAGGCATGCATGTCCATGCCCAGCTGTTAAACTGGGTGTTGGGAAAACCAGGCCTTCATGCTGTGCAGCAAGTGCCCTGACCTGCTGAGCCGTCTTCCCAGCTCTTTTGTCTTTATTCTGAAAGCAGGGTTTCACGTAGTCTACACTGACCTTGAACTTCTGATCCTCCTAGCTTAGTCTCACCAGTCTTAGGACTGTGGATGTGCAGCACCACAGCAGATATAAGTGGTGACAGGGATCGAGTCCACGGCTTCACACATGTGAGACAAGCACTCTACCAACTGAGCTACGGCTCCCTCCCCTTCTTAAACATTGACCCACCTTCGTTTGCACACATCAGCAATCCTTCCTTGTCTCAGGGCACTGACAACATTTTTCCTTCTTTCTGAAGCCTGCATATCTTACAGGCACTGTGTCTCCTCTAACTACCTCCTAGGAATGAACAAATGGGTCATTTCCAAATCTCAAAATCATCTCAAAAATGATTAAGTTTGGGCTGAGGAGATGGATCAGTGGTTAAAGGTGCTTATTTGCAAAGCTTATTTGCCAGTCCAGGTTTGATTCCCCAGTACCCACATAAAGCCAGATGCACAAAGTGGCACATGTGTCTGGAGTTTGTTTGTTGTGGCATTTTACCACATCCATTCTCCCTCCCTCCCTTTCTCTCTCTCTCTCAAATAACTTAAAAAATATTATCCATGGCCACTCATATTTGGCTCCAGAATAATCGCTTATTCTCTTTTTAAAAAGCAATGTCTTAGGGGCTGGAGAGCTGACTCAGTGGTTAAGACACTTGCCTGCAAAACCTGACAGCCTGGGTTCGAATCCCCAGTACCCAGGTGAAACCAGATGCACAAAGTAGTACATGCATCTGAAGTTCATTTGCAGTGGCCTTGGCGTGCCCATTCTCTCTTCTGTCTCCTTCTGCCTGCAAATAAATAAAAATATTTTTAAAGTGATGTTTTACTCATACCTGCCTCTCATTGATCAAAGTAATCTTTCAGTTTAGTTCCTTTAGGCAAGTGCCATCTTGCATAAGAAATGTGCAAGACCTTTTTGGTGAAAGACTTGTTTGCACATGTGTGCACAGACAAGTGTGCTAAGAGCCGAGGGGTAGACAAGTGCAGGCAGCATGTTCACCCTGAAGCCTTCCCAGCTCTCCCTCCTCAGAGACGATGAGGAGCATCACGGGGCATTGCATAGGACTGTCACTGGGGCAAGTCCATCCACTGTCACCTCAACAGCTCAGTGAGACAAAGGAACTCATCAAAAGGGGGCAGTGTGCTTTTCTAGATTTTTTTTTTTTTTTTTTGCCAAAAAAATTTTTCAAGGGATGTGGCCTAAGTACAGAAACAGGCTGCTCACGGGTGTATGACATGACACTGAGATGGAAACATTTGGTGCCTTATTCACTCCTTTCCATCAGTCTCGCTTGAGGTTTATCATTAATGAAATTTTGCAAAGAACCAGCTGTGGCTTCATTTAGTTTCAGCCTGGCTTTCACACTCACTGGTATCTTTTTGCTTTTCTTTCTGCCAGGCATGGGTTTACTGTAACCCCCTTCCCAGCTGACCACTGACCTGAGACCTGTCTCCCTAATGAAGTACTCTACAGTAGTTTCCCCAGCACCGCTCTGTTGCCCCCACTCACTTTAACATGCCACAAGTTCCCTTCTCTTTCACTGAAAGTATTCCTAATTACTCTTTGGCAATTTATATGTACTGCTTAATTTCCACCTGTCAGGTTTCTTGATATGTTACTGATTGCTGGTCAGAAACATACTAGGCATGGTCTCAATATTATTTCAAGTTGGGCAAGGTCTGTTTATATTCTTGGATTGGTGTCTTGGTAATTAATGTTCCTTGTGCCCCTGCAAAGGCTGGCAAGCTACTGAGGCTGGGAGGGTGGTTGGAGCCTCCGGTTGTTGGCAGTAGCTTTCCTGATCTCGGCTGATTTTCACTTGCTCTTTCTAGCACTGAAAGGCAGAAGTCTCCAAGTCTGACTGTGAACCTGTCAGTCAGTCCCATGAGATCCCCTCTCTGAATTTTCCTCCCAGTCTCAGTTCTTCTCTGGAAGCCCAGCTTAGCCTGCCCACATAGCCTCTGCCTCTATGACCATCACATTGCAGAGTCCAGGGACACGCACGGAAGGGTAACAGTATTTGTGCAGCCCTGCCAGCATGGAGACACTGCTGTGAGCAACACCCTTGCTGGAGAGCGCTCTCTTCTTGGAAGCTGACACTTTTAATATTCTACAACCCTCAATTCACCAAGATGACGCTGTGTAAATTGATATGCTTGGCTTCTCACGCACTGTTTTGCTCCTTTGCTTTTTCAATTTTTTGAGCATTTTTAGTATTGTCATATTTGGATTACATCTTTGTTAACTTTTTAAGTATTTTTTAATATTTATTTATTTGAGAGAGAGAAAAAGGCAGAGAGAGAGAGAGAGAGAGGGAGAATGGGCATGCCAGGGCCTCCAGCCACTGCAAACGAACTCTAGATGCATGTGCCACCTTGTGCATCTGGCTTACGTGGATCCTGGAGAATCAAACCGGGATCCTTTGGCTTTGCAGGCAAATGCCTTAACAGCTAAGCCATCTCTCCAGCCCCAACTTTTTTTTTTTTTTTTGAGACAGGGTCTCACTCTAGCTGACCTTGAACCTGTGATGATCCTCTTACCTCAGCCTCCCAAGTTTTGGGATTGTAGGAGTGAGCCACCACACTCAATTTAACTTTTTTTGTTTTAAGAAATATTTCTTTGAAAAAGACACACCATGGGCACACGAAGGTCTGTCACCATTGCAAACAAATTCCAGGTGCATGCACCACTTTTTGTGTCTGGCTTTACGTGGGTAGTGGGGAATCAAACCTGGGTCCTTAGGCTTTGCAGGCCATCTAAGTCATCTCTCCAGCCCCCAATCTTTTTTTTTTGGAGGCATGGTCTCACTCTAGTCCAGGCTGGCCTTGACCTCATGGCAGTCCTCTTGCCTCAGCCTCTCAAATGCTGAGGTTAAGAGTGTTAGCCATCACACACAGCTCTGGACATAGAATTCCCTGTCAACAGCTACTTTCTTTCTCTTTAAAGGGCCACTTCCTTCTTGCCTCCAGGGTTGCCGTGGAGAATCCACCATCATTACAACTGTCAGTGCATGTGGGTTTTCTCTGGGTTTCTCTGGCATTCCTGGTTTCTCTTGGTTCTTGGCACTTTGAGGGTGATGTGTCTGGGTAGGTTTCTTTCTTTTCTTTCTTTCTTTGAGACAGGGTCTCAATATGTACTCTAAAGTGGACTTGAACTCAGGATCCTCCCAGGTGCTAGGATTCTAAGTGCAGGTGGGGTTCCTATGTGGGGCTGGCTCCACTTCTTTGAATCTGTAAAGTTTATCTTTCACCAGACCTGTTTTTCAGCCATTGTTCATTCAGAAGTTTTCAATGGACTTCATTTATCCATGGCACTGTACTGTGATTCAACTGTGAGCCCTTTGTTATCATAGGCCCCCAGGAGACGCTGCTCCTCTTTCAGTTTTATTTTATCTGAGAGAGAGAGAGAGAGAGAGAGAGAGAGAGAGAGACAGAGACAGAGCACCAGAGCCTTTGGCCTCTGCAAAAAAAAAAAAAAAAAAAACAAAAAAAAAAAAACACAAAAAACTCCAGATACCTGTGACACTTTGTGCATCTGGCTTACGTGGGTCCTGGGGAAACAAACCTGGGTTCTTTGGCTTTTCAAGCAAGTGCCTTAGCCACTAAGCCATCTCTCCAGCACCCCGATTTTTTTGTTTTGTTTTGTTTTGTTTTTCAGGGTAGGTCTCACTCTAGCCCAGACTGACCTGGAATTCACTATGTATTCTCAGGGAGGCCTCGAACTCACGGCGATCCTTAAAGGTGTGCACCACCATGCCTGGCTGTTTTTATTTTTTTGAGGTAGGGTCTCACTCTAGCTCTGGCTTATGTGGGTTCTGGGGACTTGAACCTGAGTTCTTGGGCTTCACAGGCAAGTTCTGTAACCACTAAGCCATCTCTCGAGCCCCTGTAACTATGTCTTATACAACCAGATAAAGACAAAGGGAAGAGGTTCATAAGTACATACATAAGTACATATGGGGACAAGTCAGCAGAGACCTTAGTGTATCAGTAACTGATCTTACTACAGAAGTTAGCAGGAAAAAAATGCAGTTGCTTCCTTCTTGGATGGAAACACTTTGGAAGAGATCACAAGACAGACAACTGTGTATTGTCTAGATCTGAAAAAATGATGCATTAATTAAACATTGTCTGGGCTTTCACAGGAAAAGCTCTCTGTATCATCTCTGGTTTTGCTATTCAGACAAAAATGGGGTCATTGCTCTCTAATTAAAATAGAAAAGCAGGGCCAGGCATGGTAGCCCACGCCTTTAATCCCTAATCCCAGCATTCAGGAGGCAGAGGTAGGAGGACTGCTATGAGTTTGAAGCCAGCCTGGGACTACAGAGTAAGTTCCAGTTCAGTCTGGGCTAGAGTGAGACCCTACCTCAAAAAGAAAAAAGAAAACAGAAAAGCGAAAGTACTTCTTGTTGGGGTGGAAGTTGGCAGGGAGAATAGGCTATGAGGTAGCACTAGCTAGAAGATAAATGCTTTGATAATAAAATTGCTTTCAGGGCTGGAGAGATGGCTTAGCAGTTAAGGCGCATGCCTGCAAAACCTAAGGACCCAGGTTCGATTCTCCAGGT
This sequence comes from Orientallactaga sibirica, assembly GCA_036365145.1. Classification (NCBI taxonomy): domain Eukaryota; kingdom Metazoa; phylum Chordata; class Mammalia; order Rodentia; family Dipodidae; genus Orientallactaga; species Orientallactaga sibirica. The sequence continues at coordinate 115,494 of JAEOAD010000555.1, forward strand.
CCCACGTAAGCCAGATGCACATGGTGTCACATGCATCTGGAGTTCATTTGCAGTGGCTAGAGGCCCTGGTGTGCCCATTCTCACTCACTATCTCTCTCTGTCCCTCTGTCTCTAATAATAAATAAATAAATGAAAATAAAAGCCGGGTGTGGTGGTGCATGCCTTTAATCCCAGCAATCGGGAGGCAGAGGTAGGAGGATCACCATGAGCTCAAGGCCACCTTAAGACTACATAGTTAATTCCAGGTCAGCCTGGACCAGAGTGAGACCCTACCTCGAAAGATCAAAAAAAAAAAAAAAAAAAAAAAAAAAAGAGAAAGAAGAAAGAAATAAAGAAAAGAAAATCTTTAAAATAAAATTGCTTTCAGAAATAAGAAAAAAAACAAATAAAATACAAAGAAAGAGCTCATATTAGCAGGACTGAAGGGACAAATGTGGGCCAGTCAAAACTCTAAGATATGATGCTAGGTGTGCAGAAGTAGGAGGATCGTTGTGAGTTCAAGGCCAGCCTGAGACTACATAGTGAATTCCAGGTCAGCCTGGGATAGAGTGAGACTCTGTCTTGAAATAAAACAAAATAAACGAACAAAAAGAAATCTCTAGACATGGCTCCCTGACATGTGTCTGATGCCAATCACACTCTCACAACTCCATATTCACTTGTGGGGGTGTGATGCAAGTGTCCCCCATAAGTTTAGGTATTCTGAATGCTAGGTTCCTAGCTGATGAAGATTTGGGAATTAACGCCTCTTGGAGGCAGTGTATTTCTGGGGGTGAGCTTATGGGTGTTATAGCCAGTGTCTGGCATATTCTCCTGTTGCTATTGTCCACCTTATGTTGGCCAGGGGGTGATGTCCACCCTCTGCTCATGCCATCATTTTCTCCTGCCATCATGGAGCTTCCCCTCGAGTCTGTAAGCCAAAATAAGACTTTTTTCCCCACAAGCTGCTCTTCATTGGGTGATTTCTGCCAGCAATGCAAACCTGGCTGCAACAGTAACGTTGGTACCAAGGAGTGGGATTGCTGCTACACACCTGACTGTGTGGCTTTGGCCTTCTGGAGCTGATTTTCAAGAAGGATGTGGATGAATTTGAAATCTTGGCCTGAGATGCCTTGCAGTGCTGTAAGTACAGCTTGATGGAATATTCTGGTCAGAGTTGAAAGACTGAATACAGTAAGAACTATGAACTGTGATGTTTGGCTTATGAGGGTGAAAAGGAGCTTTGTCTAGACTGGGCTAGAAGCACTTTGTACAAGAGGCTTGCTGTTATGCCCGTGTCCTGAGAAGTTGTGCAGGGTTGCATTGCATAGAAATGGACTGGTGTGAGCAGAGGGATATGGCACTGAAAGAAATCTTTGGATGAACTGCTGCCTGTTCAGCTGCAATTGAGAGATTACAACCTTTGATATTGGGCCAGCTGACCTGCATTGGGGTAACAGAAAGAATGTAGACTCAAACTGGGTGTGATGGCACACACCTTTAATCCCAACACTTGGGAGGCAGAGGTAGGAGGACTGCCATGAGTTAGAGAACACCCTGAGACTACAGTTAATTCCAGGTCAGCCTGGGCCACAGTGAGACCCTACCTCAAAAAAAAAAAAAAAAAAAAAAAAGTACTCTTTTGATGGGGCCTGAATGCTCAAGGAATGTCCTGTTCAAAGTCTGCTTTATTTCCCTCCCCCATTAACAAATTGGCACCCACCTGGTATTATGGAGTGTAAGAAATGCAGGAGAGAGAGGGTCATTGAATTTGCAAGAGTCTTGTGTTTTGGAAACAGCCATGATGGGCAGTGTGAAGCAGGTTTGCTGGATGCCTGCATGGAGACCCGATGGAGCTAAGAAGATGAACCATGGATTGCAGTGGAGATGCCATGACAAGATGGCTGCTAAGGAAAGCTGCCAACCCCAGATGAGGTTTTCTAGACTGTGAGTAGTCTAGCAGGAGGGGCAGAATTGGAACTCCAGAGACTTGCTGGTTACAATTATATTGGACTTGGAGATTTGTCAGACTAGAGTTGTTGGATAAGGAGTTACAGAGTTTGATGTTTGCCCTGTTTTAAATCTTATATTGGCTGAATATTTCTTTGCTATGCCCAATGCCATCTTTTGCAGTGTGAATGTTTATTCTGTGCCATTATGGGTTTTGGGAGAGGAGTTTTTGGTATTATGGCTTAGTTAGAAGATGTTGGATTATGGGAATGTTTGAACATCATTAGGATTGATAAAAACCATGGGGACAGCAGGGCGTGGTGGCACATGCCTTTAATCCCAGCACTTGGGAGGCAGAGGTAGGAGGATTGCTATGAGTTTGAGGCCAGCCTGAGAATACAGAGTGAATTTCAGGTCAGCCTGGGCTAGAGTAAGACCTTATCTTGAAAAACCAAAAACCAAAACAAAACAAAAAACCCTGGGGACTTTTAAAGATGGACTGAATGCATTGCATTTAGATGGTTATCAGTTTATGAGGGTCAGGGGTGGAATATGGTGGCTTGATTCAGGTGTCCCCCATAAACTTAGGTGTTCTGAATGCTAGGTTCCCAGCTGATGGAGATTTGGGAATTAACACCTCCTGGAGGCAGAGTATTGTTGGGGGCAGGCTTGTGGGTATTAAAGCCAGCTCCCTCTTGCCAGTGTTTGGCACAACTCCCCGGTTGCTATGGTCCACTTTATGTTGGCCAGGGGGTGATGTCCACCCTCTGCTCATGCCATCGTTTCCCTCTGCCATCGTGGAGCTTCCCCCTTGAGCTTGTAAGACAAAATAAACCTCTTTTTTCCCCACAAGCTGTTCTTGGGTGATTTCTACTAGCAATGCAAACCTGACTGCAACATCACTCTATCATACAAAAATTCACTTTGAGTGCAAACGTTGTAAGATGACTAGGTAACGTTTAGCATCTTTCATACTGACTGAATCTAGACTGTACAGAAAGGACCTTCTACAGGTTGGTCACTAGCAGATGGAACTGAACCACTGCCGAATCAGTTGCATCAACAATACCAGTTTAAGGGCTGGGGAGATGGCTCAGCAATTAAAGGTACTTGCTTACAAGGCCTGCCGGCCCAGGTTCAATTCAATTCCCCAGCATCCTGTAAAGCTTGTGCAAAAAGTGGATCATAGCCGGACGTGGTGGTGCACGCCTTTAATCCCAGCACTTGGGAGGCAGAGTTAAGAGGATTACTGTGAGTTCGAGGCCACCCTGAGACTACATAGTAAATTCCAGGTCAGCCTGTGCTAGAGTGAAACCCTACCACAAAAAAACAAAAAACAAAACAAAAAAAAAAAAAAGTGGAACATGTGTCTGACAGCAAGACACCCTGGCATACCCAGGCAAATACACAAATTAAAAAAAATAATAATACCGCCGGGCGTGGTGGCGCACGCCTTTAATCCCAGCACTTGGGAGGCAGGTGTTGGAGGATAGCCGAGAGTTCGAGGCCATCCTGAGACTACATAGTGAATTCCAGGTCAGCCTGAGCCAGAGTGAGACCCTACCTCGAAAAATAATAATAATACCAATTTATTCATTAAATAAGCCAGTCAACCTACCAGAAAACACGCTTTCATTACCCATGTGTCTGAGGCCTCTTTTTCTTAATTACCAGAGTTTAAGATTCCATTTATAAAGTTTAAGCCTGCTACGGCATCTACCACTAACTTAAGGGGGTAGGGAAAGACTCTTTAAAAATGTTTTTACTGGGCTGGAAAGATGGCTTAGCGGTTAAGGCGCCTGCCTGCTAAGCCTAAGAACCCGGTTCCGATCTCCAGGTCCCATGTTTAGCCAGATGCAAAGTGATGCAAGTGTGCAATGCCGCACTTGCCCACAGGGGGGTGCACACACCTGGATTTCATTTGCAGCAGCTGAGAGACTGCTGGCGCACCCATCTCTATCTGTCTCCTCTATCTCTCTCTGTGTCTCTAATTATATATATATAAATGTTTTTACTTAAGCTGGGCATGGTGGTGCATGCCTTTAATCCCAGCACTTGGGAGGCAGAGGTAGGAGGATTGCTGTGAGTTCAAGGCCACCCTGAGAAGACAGAGTGAATTCCAGGTCAGCCTGGGCTCGAGTGAGACCCTACCTCGGAAAAAAAAAAAAAAAAGTTTTTATTTGAAAATTGTACATAATTCTTTTGATTGTTCTTTTTTTGGGGGGAGTGGGGGTTTCCAGGTAGGGTCTCACTCTCGCCCAGGCTGACCTGGACCTCACTCTGTAGTTTCAGGTTGGCCTTGAATTCATAGCAATTCTCCTACCTCTGCCTCCTGAGTGCTGGGATTAAAGGCGTGCCACCATGCCTAATGCCTCTTCAAGGCACAGCTTTACAAAGACCAATTCTCACAGCCTGTGACACTGCTCCAAACTGCCCTGGTCCATGTGACCTTGGGAACCTGCAGTGTTAAAGACCGATGACTGGCACAGGTTCATCCAAATCACAACCACCAGCAAGGCTGTTGGACAACATGTAGAATTTATTCTTATTAAATATACACCTCAGTGATCGGACGGCTCTGTACATAAGAGACTATACAAAACTATGCAAATATTTTAAAAGTTTCTTTTTAAAAAACTTTATGATTCTGCAGTATGCATTTTCAAAGCTTAATCCAGTAGCAAGATGACGCTGTGACAGTCTGATGGGGAATGAAGTCAGCTCTGCTAAACAAACTATCAAACTCAAAGACCCAGAGTAGAAATAAACATCAAGGAGATGCTTGGCTTCATGTCCAACACCAGGTTTTTACTCAACACCTTCAGGCACTGGGAAAGGACCTCCCTGTCTCTGGGGAAGAATGGCACTCATCCTTCTGGTAAAGTCCCCTCGGCAGGACACTCATCTCACAGAGACTGTGGTTTTTAAAACCATTCTTCTGCCCTAATAGTCATTCCCTGCTAAGGGAAAAATCATTGTTTGTATCTGTGCCTGTACACTCCTCACTCTCCCACGGTATGGCAGGAAAGCTCAGCTGACCAGGAGTCAAATAGTCACGTGGTAACTATCAGTGCTGTACTTCACCCATCTTTTGTTAAGTTCTGTAGAACGGAGCCGACAAATGCTGATGGCGTCTACTGGTCCACTCCCTGCAGGCCAAACAACTTCATTTCATATTACAAGCTGTCAAGGACATGATTAGCTACTGCAGAAAGGACAACAGGGTCCACAGAGGGGGTGTGGCAAAAGGCTGGACTAAACAAGTGGTTGACAGTACCTCCTGTGCTCCATCAAGAAATTTTGCACTTAGAATGTGACACTCTTTAACTCATTACTACTCTAAACACACACTGTACTGCACCTCACTGGAATGTACTTGAAGTACTAAACTATCAGATAAGTACCTAGATGATAATTTAAAGAGGATGTGACTCTCGCCGTGGCCAGAAAAATGCTTAAATATCAGTCTACATAACAGTGGTGTGAAGCGGGGTATAAATATGTCGTGGAACTTTTTAGGAGCTACCGAACTTCCAGCTTCATGATGAAGGGCATCGTAATGCTGAAGTATGTTAACCTGGTACTCTCCTACAAAGCAAGCTGTGCAGATGCCCCAGGAGCCCAATTACCCTACCCGCTGCAGAATGTGATGCAGCCCAGAACAGATGCACCTGTGCTGCACCTGGGACGTGTCCATAGCCAGTTAAAGGCATTTGGTGTGGCTATTGTAGAAAGAAGACTGGGATGCTTCATAACAAGACCCCTAAGAGAGTTATCAAGATTGGGGGACTTGTCGTCATCAACAACCTGATGTCTATGGCTTCAAGGGTCTGCCCTATGGCTAAGGCAGGTGACCAACTGTCAACAAAACAAAACCATCTTTTGGAAATTCCCTAAGAAAAGCCTTGTGTGATTCGTTGACTTCTTCAACATGTGTGTGTGGTTTAGTTTGATAGTCTTTTTCTGTCTTTTCTTTGAGAAGTGCTTCCAGAAGAGGCTGTCCAGAAGCTAGGCCCTGGCTGAGTAGCACCGCATGTACTCTGTCAGCCAAGGGTTCTCTACAGAGGACGGCTTTATCCTTCTGTTCTTCTCCACGTCCACAGAGTGAGCACGCTGCCTCTGAGCAGCCAGCTTCCTCTTCTCCACCTGTCTTCTGTTCTTGGCTCGTAGTGCTGACTCATGAATCTAAAAAGATTTTACAAGTAAAAATTGGGGGGCTGGGGCAATGATTCAGGGGTTAAAGGCACTTGCTTACGGAGCCTGCTGGCCCAGGTTCATTCCCCAGCACTCAATAAGGCTGGACCTATGGTGTTTGTCTACTGTGGCAAGAGATCCTAGTGACCCGTCTGCATGTACCCACAAATAAATAGTTTTAAAACATAAATAAAAGTAAAGGCTAGTGCCTTAATGATTCCAGGAATACCTCATGAAGCCAGCCAACCAGGTCCCCTGAAACAGGGCCTCAGGCCCTGCCTGTCTATTTGGAGCACATCAAAGCTCCCAGAGTAAACTAACCCTGGCACAGTTGCTCATTACTAGTGATGGCAAAGCTGAACTGCAGAAATTAAATTCCAGATAGAAATACAACTATCTTGCATCTGCCTCTAAGGTCCACTAGAAAAACCACTAGTTTTGTTTTTTGTTTAATTTTGTTGAGACAGTGTCTCACTGTGTATCCCTGCTGGGCTGGAACTTGCTAAGCAGATGAAGCTGGCTTCAAGCTTACAGTACCCTCCTGCCTCTGCTTCTCAAATACTGAGATTACAGGTGTGCACCAATCAAGATTCTGACCCAGGTCCAATGGACAGGCACTGAGACACGCTTTAGGTGGAATTTCTTTACTGACACCAGCAGCACCGCAATGGGAGCTTCTCAGATGGTCAACAGCAGAAGATGGCAGGTCAAAGAACTGGAGCTACAGTTCCAAGTCAGCCTATCTCGAAAAAATAAAATAAAATAAAAAACATGGGGGAGAAGCCTGAGTGTGATAGCACACACTTTTAATCTAAGCACTTAGGAGGCTGAGGTAGGAGCATCACTGTGAGTTCAAGGCCAGCTTGAGACTACATAATGAATTCCAGGTCAGCCTGGGCTATAGTGAGACCCTACCTCGAAAAATCAAAAACCAAAAAAGAAGACCAAAAGAAAAAAGAAAGAAAGAAAGAAAGAAAAAACAAAAGCACACAAACAAACAAACAGAGACCATGGGGAGAACTATAATTCCAGTACTTGGGAGGTAGAGACAGGAGGATCAGGAGGTCATCCTCAGCTAAACAGTGAGTGCCAGGCCAGCTTGGGCTACATGAGACCCTGTCTCAAAGCAAAACATTAGGGGAGTTTAGAGCACTTTTTCTTTTGACAGGATAATCTTGTTAAGTTAGTCCCATGGACTTTTAAGGGTCCTCTGTTACAACAGCCCCCTTGTCTCAGATTTCACTACAAAAAACACCATCTGCTGGCTGCTCTGGAAACCTGACTGCATTTAAGGGGATTCACCGTTTGCTGCTTCTCTTCCTGCCTCTGACTGCTAGCACATCAACCATGTCACAGCTGCACAGGAGGGTCCTCACATCTGTAATGCATGTCTCAGGTCTCGATGACAAACCAGAGCTGAGTCAAGGAACTCAAACTCCAGGGAGTGACAGCTACTGAAGACAGACCAGCGAAGTCTGCTAGATTTCTTCAAAAAGGAAAAGCAGGCGGCTCCAATAATGCTGGGCAATTAGACACTCCAACAACAAAGGTGTCGAGGACAGCGGGTTACCCAAGTTGAGGGAAACTGAGACCTCTCCAGAGGCCTGGGGGGGGGGGGACAGCCTCCACAGAGCAATTCCCCTATAGCCCAGAGCCCTTGAACACCAGAATACCTACGTTTTCCCCGACTTACAGACAGACCCCGCAGGACAGACAGCCCACCCCCACCCTCCTCCCTAATCCTTGCCCGCCAATGCCCACAACCTCCTGCTGGTGACCAGAGTCCTCCTTGTTCTGACTTCCCTGGTCCCCATTCCACCCCAGGACCTCCCAGGCCCAGTGATAGCAGCAACTGGCCTCACCCTTCCCGGGCTCACCTCATGCACAGGGGCGGAGGCGCAGACGTTGTGAGTCTTCTGGTTTCCCGTATCTGTCTGTTTCTCTCCCCAGCCATAAAGAGCAAACGGGTGCTTGTTTTCCCTGACCCGGCTTGTGGCTCTCTGAGGGCTTCTGGCTGCCTTCTTGCTTCCTCTGGCAAATGAGGCACTGGACTGCTGTCGAGGCTCGTCACTGCTCGGCAGCCTCTCAGTCTCTTTTGCCCCACACTGTTGTTCAGGTTTCTCTTCTACATCTTTTGTTGGTGGTGCTTTGGGAAAAAGGGATCAAACAAGATGGAAATACTTTAAAAATAACTCTTCATCAAGCCAGCTAAATGTCAGCTTCGGCTCATCTTAGGTCTCACTTGAAGCAGCACTGTGACCATGTTTGGGATCTGTCATCTCCTTGACAGGAGAGATGCACTCTGTCTAGGGCTTCCTCCCACAATGCCCTTCCCTGAGAAACAGACTTGGCACTGACCTCACATGAAAGCTGCTCAGTTAGGTTTCCGTTTCTGATGTGTATTTGTGTTCCTATGTGTGTCTGTACATGTGTGTGCAAGGCACATGTTGACATGTATATGTGTGGGGATGGAGGCCAGAAATTGACACTGGGTGTCTTCCGCGGTGACTCTCCACCCTGTAATGAGACAGGGTCTCTACTGAACTAGAGCTCATCAAGTCAGCTCGACTAGCTAGCCAGCAAGCCCAAGGGAATCCACCCACCTCTGTTTCCCCAGCGCTGCAAATGATTACAGGAGGATGCAGCCACCTCTGGCTTTTATGTGGGTGCTGAGGATCTGAACCCAGGTCCTCATGTTTACACAGCAAGCTATTTACCTCACTGAGCATCTGAGGTTAGTGCTGAGGTCACTCAATGGACATAAAACCAGATGCAAAAAGTAGGACATGCATCCAACGATCATTTGCAGTGGCAAGAGATCCTGGTGTACCCATACACACACAAAAATAAATTTTTAAAAATACGTTTTAAAAACAACTCAGTCAGTGCTGGAGAGATGGCTTAGTAGTTAAGGCACTTGCCTGAGAAGCCTAAGGACCTCTCTCTGTGTCTTTCTCTATATATATATAAAAAAAAAAAAAAAAAGCAATAATTCTTTTTATGACATGACTGCATAAATTCTTCCTGAGCCTGTTTCCTTCCCCCTCCCTTCACACTGGAATATGAACACCATGTGAGTCATCAGTTGCTCAGGCATTAAGCATCCTTCTCCATCATGACAAGTACACAGACTGGCTGTTACAAAGCCTGGTGGTCCCTGAGGAGATATCTTCAGCCCTACAGCCATCAGCGGGGACCCTGCTCCCTGTCCCACTGCAGCAGTGTGACAAGCTATGTGAGCAGTCCAGGTGGGTGACATTTGACTGCAAAAAACCCTTAGGCCAGGCTGGAGAGATGGCTTAGCAGTTAAAACACTTGCCTGCAAAGCCAAAGGATCTCAGTTCGATTCCCTAGGACCCACGTAAGCCAGATGCACAAGGTGGCGCATGCATCTGGAGTAAATCTGTAGTGTCTGGAAGCCCTGGCATATCCATTCTCTCTCTGTCTCGGCTTCTTTCCCTCTCTCAAATAAATAAATAAAAATAAAATATTCTTTTAAAAAAACCTTTAGGCCACCAATATTGACCTCAGCTCTACCATCTGTTACTAAGCATCTTAAGAATCTAGCATCCACATTCTGTGCCCAGCTCTATAAGCCCAGCAGTGGAGCCATACAGGTGACAGGTTCCACTTCATCATGGGAATCTAAATATACTTATTTTCAAAATCCTCTCTGCATGCTGCGTCCATACTCTTCCTCACCTTGGTGTAGGAAAAGAGAAAGGGGCCTTCAGGACTTCCTCATAACCTGGACTGATGAATCAGCTCCTGAATCCGTTCTCCATGGTGTGTGACCCAGACCTCCCAGAGCAGCCTGCCTAGAGAAGGCAACAATGACCTTGTTCAAGGGACAAGAGACCAGCAAGAAACCCGAGAGAATGGTTCACTAAAAGGCTCTCAGGGAAGAGGGGACTTAAACCATTCTAATGTCAAGTGCATGGAGTTGACACACACAGGGAAACAGGTGGCACAGGGAAAACAAAGGCTTTCTATGCCAAACTTGGAGGATTTTTTATTTATTATGTCCTGGAAATGACGGAGAATCATAAGGTTTTAAGCTAAGAAATAATGTGGTCCTAAAAAAACTGAAAAAAAAAAAAAAAAAAAGAAAATTAGGGCTGGTGGGATGGCTTAGCCATTAAGGCGCTTGCCTGCAAAGCCAAAAGACCTAGGATCGATTCCCCAGGACCCACATTAGCCAGATGCACAAGGGGGAGCATGTGTCTGGAGTTCACTTGCAGTGGCTGGAGGCCCTGGCATGCCCATTCTCTCCTCCCCCCTTTCTGTCAAATAAATAAATAAAAAAATATTTTTAAAAAAGAAAAATAAGCCAGGCGTGGTGGCGCACGCCTTTAATCCCAGCACTCGGGAGGCAAAGGTAGGAGGATTGCCGTGAATTCAAGGCCACCCTGAGACTACATAGTTAATTCTAGGTCAGCCTGGGCCAGAGTGAGACCCTACCTCAAAAAACCAAATAATAATAATAATAATAATAATAATAATAATAATTATTCCTACATTTTAGAAATGTTTCTACCTACAAAGGTGAAGGATGGGTTAGATAAGCATCTGGCATAGAGACCAGCCAGGAAAAAAATGACAGCAGCTCAGTGTGACAAAAAGGGACAGCACTGCTCTATGAAGTCTGCTGTGACCCATGCTGCACAGCCTGGCAGGGGCAGTGTCAAAGAGACTTCTCACAACCTTAACCCCACCCCAGCAGACAGTCCAGCAAGTCTAGGTAAGACTGAGGCAAACCGACACACTGACACCTCGAAGTCACAAGGGGGCCAGGAGGTGTTCTCGCAGATGGCCCTGCTACCCACAGACGCAGCGTGATCTAGAGGAAGGAGCAAAGAGAGAGAACAACTGGGCAGGCTGTTGCTGGACATCTGTGTGCAGCTCAGAAGAGAAGGCCATGCTGGAGAGCTTCTACGGCTATGGGAGAAATGTGGAGCTGAGAGCCAGAAAGGCACTATAAAGCCAGGTGTGATGGCTCATGCCTTTAATCCCAGCACCCAGGAGGCAGAGGTAGGGGGATTGCGATGCATTAGAGGCCACCCTAGGAAATTCCAGGTCAGCCTGGGCTAGAATGAGACCCTACCTCAAACCCCCCCCCCAAAAAAAAGGAAGAAGGCAGGCAGGCAGGCATTGTAGGACTCCTGGGGACAGGACAGTGAGTAAGCTGGAAGAGAGAACCTCAAGAGGAGGACAGAAGGATGGCTGGAAAAGTTTAAAAAATGATCTGAGGAAAAGATGAGAAGTGTGTGACAAGGGATGGACCAAGACCCTGTGCTGGTCAGCAGGGTTGTCATGGGTATAGGAAGGGATGCTGCGAAGGGTGGGGACCAGGCTGCTGCAGTAAACACTGGCGATGGTCTGGTAACAATGGCGACTGGAGAGACCACAAAACAGCTGAGTGAAATACAAAGCAGCCCCAGCTACCCTTTCCACAGCAGCCAGCAAAAACCTAAAACCTTCTCTGGGCTCCAATCCCCAGATGATTCCTACTAATAACTACCCCATACAATTACCAGGGTGCCACAAAAGATCACCTGGCAGACAAGACAAAAAGGCAATACTGGGGGGAGGACCAGCTGGCACAAGAGACTCGAGATACTGCAATTAGCATCTATACTCTATGAAACAACGGTGCTTACCCACTGTACTTAAAGAAAAAGACACTCGAAAATTATCCACAGCAAGCAACAAGACGGACAATAGAGAAGAAAAGTGGTACAACGTATCTCTGTAATTTTAATATTTATAAAACTCTTAAAATAGTGCCTGGTACATGATAATTATATATAAGTATATGTTTTTAAAATCCTATTTGAAAGAATGATGTTTAAAATAAGGACTTTTTCAGATGAACAAAAACAGCATTCCCCACAATTTACAGGCAAAGATTGAAATGCCTCTTGGTAACTGAGAACATTCAAATAAAAATAAATTCATGGGGGCTGGGGAGGTGGCTCCGTGGGTAAAGCATTTACCACACAAGCACGAGGATTTGAGATTGGATCGCCAACATCCACATAACCAAGCACAGTGTGCCTATAATCCCAGCGCTGAGGAGGTGGAGATGGGAACCCCTAGGGCTCACGGACTAGCAAGTCTAGTGAACAGGTCAGTTCTAGATGCAGCAAGAGGCCTTCTCTCAAGGAATAAGGTGGAACGTGATAGAGGAAGACTCCAACATCAACCCTGGCCTCTACAAGCAAATGCACACATATGCATGTGTGCCCACACATGAACATGCACGCACACAAGCACACCACACATACACATGCAAAAATTGATTGAGGGCTGGAGAGATGGTTTAGCAATTAAGGCACTTGCCTGCAAAGCCAAAGGACCCAGATTCGATTCCCCAGGACCCACAAAACCCAGATGCACAAGGTGACATCTGGAATTCATTTATACTGGCTAGCGGCCCTGGTGTGCCCATTCTCTCCCTCTATCTCTTTCTCAAATAAATAAAAATTTTGTTTAAAAAACCCTTTAGTTTAAAAAAAAAAGTGAGGCCAGATGAGGTGGCACCTTTAATCCCAGTACTTGGGAGGCAGAGATAGGAGGATTGCCTTAAGTTTGAGGCCAGCCTGGAGTATGTAGTGAATTCTAGGTAAGCTTGAGCTAGAGTGAGACCCTGCCTCAAAAAAAAAAAAAAAAAAAAAAAAGTTAGGGCTGGAGAGATGGCTTAGCAGTTAAGGCACTTGCCTGCAAAGCCAAAGGACCAAGGTTTGATTCCCCAGGACCCATGTAAACCAGACAAAAGACACAAAGCCACAAACCAAAGACAAAATCCTGACAGGCAGCCAGGCATGGTGGCACACTCCTTTAATCCCAGCACTCAGGAGGCAGAAGTAGGAGGATCACTGTGAATTTGAGGCCAGCTTAAAACTAGAGTGTAAGCCAGATGCACAGGATGGCACATGCATCTGGAGTTTATTTGCAGGGCCCTGGCACACCCTTTCTCGCTCTCTCAATGAAATAAAAATTTGACCAGGCGTAGTGGAACACGTCTTTAATCCCAACACTCAAGAGGCAGAGGTAGGAGGATCGCCACGAGTTCGAGGCCACCCTGAGACTACAAGACCCTACCTCAAAAAAACAAAATAATAAATTAATTAAAATAAATTGAAAAATTAAAAAAAGAAAAATAAAAAAAATAAAAAAAGAAAATAAAAATAAATCGAGAGGCAGGTTAGAAGAGTCTCAAACTCTGACTGCCTGATGGGAACCCCAGAATTGAAGCTGAGCTCCAAGAGATGGCACAGTGATTAAGGCACTTGCCTACAAAGCCTAAGGACCAGGAGTTTGCTTCCCCAGTACCCATGTAAAGCCAGATACACAGGGCTAGAGGCCCTGGTGTGCCCATTCTGTTTCTCTCTGTGTGTAATAAATAAATTAAATTAAAAAAAAACAGATTGAACTCTTTTAAATATTTTTATTTATTTGAGAGAGAGAGAGAGAGGGAGAGAACGAGGCACAGAAAGGGAGAGAGAGGAAGAAAAAGAAAGAGAATGGGTGTGCCAGGGCATCCAGCCACTGCAAACAAACTCCAGATGTATGCGCCATCTTGTGCATCTGGTTTACGTGGGTCCTGGGGAATCAAACCTAGGTCCTTTGGCTTTGCAGGCAAGCACTGAAAACTGCTAAGCCATCTCTCCAGCCCCTAAATTAATTTTTTTTTAAAGCTGAGCTCCAGAAAGAGCCCACCAACACAGATTTCTCTAACCCACTGGGGGATCAGACAATGGAAGGACCCACTATGAGAGAAGGCCATGTATGTTTCTAAAGAAAAAGACATCGGGAGGCAGAGGTAGGAGGATCACCATGAGTTCAAGGCCACACTGAGACTTACATAGTGAATTCCAGGTCAGCCTGGACTACAGTGAAACCCTACCGTGAAAAACCAAAAGAAAGAAAGAAAGGAAGGGAGGGAGGGAGGGAGGGAGGGAGGGAGGGAGGGAGGAAGGAAGGAAGGGGGCAGGCAAGAAAAATACAAAGAAGGGCTGGAGAGATGGCTCAGTGGTTAAAGACACTTGATTGTAAAGCCAGACACATAGTGGTGGATGCATCTGGGGTTCATCTACAATGGAAGGAGGCCCTGGCACAACTACACACACTCTCTCACTCTCTCTCTCTCTCTCTCTCTCTCTGAAATAAATAAAAATACTTCACTCAATACTAGGGAGGCAGAGGTAGGAGGATCACTGTGAGTTCAAGGCCAGCCTGAGACTACAGAGTGAATTCCAAGTCAGCGTGGGCTAAACTGATCCTACCTCAAAAAAAAAAAAAATTAAAATAAGTAACACTTTTTACCAAAAAAGGTAACCTTTTAAAAATTTATCACTAAAGTGGCCAAACTGTGCATGGCAGTACATGCCTGTAATCCTAGCAATTCCTCAGGAGATGGAGGCAAGGATGATTAGGAGTTCAAGGTCATCCTGGGTTACATAGCAAGTTTGAGGCCAGCCTGGGCTACAGAAGACCCCGTCTCAAACACAAACAACAAAACCTAGGATGACAGAATTTAAACTTTCCACCTAACAGTTGGAAGATAAATTTAAGAGTTCTCCCAGAAAAGAAAATCAAAAATTCCACCTGAAATATTTTAAAATAAAAATGTTCACACTTAGATCCAAGAGATATGGCAGGCCTGTGATCCCAGCACTCAGGAGGCTGAGGTAGGCGAGGGGATGAGAGCGGAGTGTACATCTAATGAAAAAGACACAGAGCTGGAAAGGAGAAGAGAAAAAAAAATTTTTTTAGAATAGGTAAGAGTGCTCCTGAAGTCTTCCCTGGGACGGGAAGGGGAATGTACAAGGAAAGAGCTGGAAAGAACAGGAAGCATGGGTAGGGAATAAGGCAGAATTACTTTTCTCATTTTAAACAAGTTGTTTAAAATTATGCACAGGGGACTGGAGAGATGGCTCAGAGGTTAAGGTTCTTTCCTGCAAAGCCTTCCGATCCAGGTTCGAGACCCAGTACCCCATTAAGCCAGGTACACAAAGTGGCACATGCATCTGGAGTTCATTTGCAGCAGCTGCCCATATTCATCCCTCTCTCTGCTTGCAAATAAATAAGTATATATTTTAAATTATGCACATATAAGCCTTACCAAATATAAAATTTAATTTAAAAAGAAATGTAATTGGAATAAGGAACTGGAAACCATCTAACTAGACTTCCGGACCTGCAGTGGTGTGCTTTCCTAGCATGGTGAAGCCCTGGGCTGGAGAAAATAAGTAAGTTTGTAACTGGCAAGTATTCTTGACCATTTCTCAACACATGTTGGCTACAAGAGGGTGGAACCTCTGGTTAGTAGGCACTCACTTCCAACAGGAGCCCAGGAATTTCCAACCAGCTTTTCACAGCTACTTCTCAAGTGAAAATAAGAAACCAATAGTCCTCCTTTGAAGAAAGCCTCCAGCAAGCAATATGGAACCCAAAACAAAGAAGGGGAAATGAAATGGACTGTGCTTCAGGAGCACCTTCTAATAATGCCCTCATAGAAATGACACAGTGTATCAGATTAAGAACCTTTAGCCAGGCATGGTTACAAGGCATGGTACAAGCCTTTAATCCCAACTCTCAGGAGGCAGAGGTAGAAGGATCATTGTCAAGGCCAGCCTGAGACTACAGAGGGTGTTCTAGGTCAGCCTGGGCTAGAGCAAGACCCTACCTTGCGAAACCAAAAAAAAAAAAAAAAAGGTGGGGGTCGGCCCTCCTGGATCCCAGCAGTCCAGCTTGGGCTACTCAGTGAGAAGCTGTCTCTAAATAAATAAATAAATGGGATTGGAGAGATGGCTCAGTGCTTAAAGGCACTTGCTTGCAAAGCCTGATGGCCTGGGTTCAATTCCTTAGTACCCATATAGAGCCAAACACACAAAGTGGCACATGCACCTAGAGTTCATTTGCAGTGGATGGAGGCCCTGTTGTGTCCATTCTTTCTCTCATTCTCCCTCAAATAAGTGAATAAACATTTTTTAAAAACAAACCAATAGCCACCCTGAGACTACATAGTGAATTCCAGGTCAGCCTGGGCTAGAGTGAGACTGTACCTCTGGGGGAAAAAAAAGTCAATTGGTCCAAACAGACATTTCTTAATTAGGGAAATGTAAACCAAATGCACAGCATCACCTCACTAAGATAGGCCACTGTCAAGAAGACAAATGACACAGGTGATGGGAGAAGGTGGGGACAGCAGAACCTCAGAGTGTAAACTGGTGCAGGCACTATGGAAAACAGTACTGAGGTTCCTCCAAAATTTAAAAATAGAACCACCATATGGCCCCACCATCCCAGTACTAAGTACACAGCCAAACGAGATAAAAACCAGCATGTCAGACATCCACAGCCATCTGTGGTGACATACCTGTAATCTTTGCATTTGGAAGCAGGCAGGAGGATCTAGACTCAAGAGCAGCCTTGAATATACAGCAAGTTCCAGGCCAGCTTGGGATTTATGAGACCCTGTCTCAGAAAACCAGGGGAAAAAAGAGGAGACAAAAGAAACAGATGTGTGTCCATGTTCACTGCACACACCTCTTCACAATATCCAATAAATGGAAACAACTTGTGTCCAGCAACAGATAAAGCAAATGTGGTACATATATACAATAGAATATAAAAGAACAAAAACTGGGTGTGGTGGCACACGCCTTTAATCGCAGAATTCAGGAGGCTGAGGTAGGAGAATCACTATGAGTTTGAGGCCAGCCTGAAACTATATAGTGAATTCTAGGCCAGCCTGGGCTAGAGCAAGACCCTACCACAAGAGAGGAGAGGAGAGGAGAGGAGAGGAGAGGAGAGGAGAGGAGAGGAGAGGAGAGGAAAAAGGAAAAAGGAAAAAGGAAAAAGGAAAAAGGAAAGGAAAAAGGAAAGGAAAGGAAAGGAAAAGGAAAAGAAAAACAACAACAACAACAAAATCAATAAAAGGATGGAACCCTAGGATGGAACTAGACACTGTGTTAGGAGAAATACACCAGACACAGAAAGACAATTACTGTGTAACCTGTCATACATGAAATCCAGAACAGCTGATGCCACACATGTTGCCGAAGCTGGGACGATGGTGGTTACCAGAGACTGGGGTGAGCAGGAGAAAGAGTGATGGGGAGAGGTCAGCCAATGGATAGCGAGTCACTGCTGTGGAAGAGAAAGAAAGGCGCTCTGCTGAGCTATGGCAGAGCAGAAGTAAAGTCGACTACAGATACTGATGATGCTCTGTATCTCAAAAAGTGAGAGGAAAGGACTTTCAATTTTTTCACCATGAAGAACTGCTAGGTGAGGAGACACAAGTGCTGAACCTTTATACTGCACAATGTGGAAATGTCAAAGTCACTATCAGAAGTTTTTGTTCTTTTTTTTTTTTTTTTTATGGTTTTTTCGAGGTAGGGTTTCACTCTAGTCCAGGCTGACCTGGAATTAACTATGTAGTCTCAGGGTGGCCTCGAACTCTTGGCGATCCTACTACCTCTGCCTCCCAAGTGCTGGGATTAAAGGCATGCGCCACCACGCCCGGCTCTTTTTTTGGTTTTTTGAGGTAGGGTCTCACTCTAGTCCATGCTGACCTGGAATTCACTAGTAGTCTCAGGGTGGCCTACTCATGGTGATCCTCCTACCTCTGCCTCCCCAGAGTGCTGGGATTAAAGGCATGCGCCACCACGCCCGGCTCAGTTTTTGTTCTTATGTGTGAATTTTGAAAAGGAAAAAAAACAATGAGTAGGGGCTCAGTGGTACAGGTTTTGTTTAATACTTCAAGGCTCTTAGTTTCATCCCTAGGACCACAAAAGTAAAACAAACTTTTATAAAAGGAAGGAAGGAAAGAAGGAAATACAGAAATGAGAAAACAAGCCAAGCATGGTGGCACACGCCTTTAATCCCAGAGCAGCACTCGGGAGGCAAAGGTAGGAGGATCACCATGAGTTTCGAGGCCACCCTGAGACTACATAGTGTATTCCAGGTTAGCCTGGACTAGAGTGAAACTCTAGCCCCCCCCCCAAAAAAAAAAAAAGAAATGAGAAAACAAGCGGGATGTAGTGGCACATGCCTTTAATCCCAGCAGTTCAAAGGCAGAAGTAGGAGGATCTCTGTGAGTTCAAGGCCAGCCTGGTAGGACTACAGGTCAGCTTGAGCTAGAGTGAGACACTATACCTCCAGATGGTTTACAGACAATTTTTTTTTTTATTTACAGATAATTTTGACTGAACTTCTCTCCACCATCAGCAAACTCACAAATGTGGGGTGGAAGGATGCTATTTTATTTTTTGGTTTTGCCTGGTAGTATGTTTCTCTAGCCCAGGCTGACCTGGAATTCACTATGTAGTCTCAGGCTGGCCTGCAACTCACAGCAATCCTCCTTCCTCTGTCTCCCAAGTGCTGGGATTAAAGGTGTGAGCCACCACACCCGGCTGCTATTTTTTGAAAAAGGTCTTAAAAATTAAACTTGAGGGCTGGAGAGATGGCTTAGCACTCAAGCTGCTTGCCTGCAAAGCCAAAGGACCCAGGTTCGATTCTCCAGGTCCCACGTAAGCCAGATGCACATGCGAATGGAGTTTGTACACCTATTCTCTCAGTTTCTCTCTCTCTCAACCCCTCTTCCTCTCTCTCAAGCAAATAAATAAATGAAAATAAAATATTTAAAAAAAATTAAACTTGAGGGCCTGGAGAGATGGTTTAGTGGTTAAAGCAGATGCCTGTGAAACCTAAGGACACAGATTCAATTCCCAGTACCTGCATAAGCCAGATGGACATGGTGGTGCATGCACGTAGAGTTTGTTTGTAGTGGCTGGAGGCCCAGGTGTGCCCATGTTCTCTCCCTCTCCCCCCATCAGTAAATAAATATAAAATTAAAAAAATTAAACTTGGTATCTTTTGAAAAAGATCTCAGGCTGGGCATGGTGGTGCATGCCTTTAATCCCAGCACTTGGGAGGCAGAGGTAGATGGATTGCTGTGAGTTCAAGGGCACCCTGACACTACATAGTGAATTCCAGGTCAGCCTGGACTAGAGTAAGACCATACCTTGAAAAGCCAAAAAAAAAAAAAAGATCTCAGAAGTTAAATCCACTCCTTCCCTCCCCCGCACCCCCCAGGTAGGGTCTCACTCTAGCCCAGGCTGACCTGAAATACACAATGTAGTCTCAGGGTGGCTGTGAACTCATGGTGATCTCCTACCTCTGCCTCCTGAGTGCTGGGATTAAAGGTGTAGGCCACCACATGCATCCCTGGCTAACCCATTCTTCCTTAAACACCAGAAGACAAATTGACAGCCATACCAAAGAGAGAAGCTGCAAGTGCCAGAGGAGATGGCCAAGGACCCTCCCACAATGCCAAAGCTGCAGCAGCGGCGGGCAGCAAGCCTGACAGAAGTAGGTTGCAGGCCCCAAGGGATGAGTTAAGATGATTGTACCAGCAAACTGAGATACTGGCTACACTGTTTAAGAAAGAAAAAAGAATGAAAGAAGCAATATGCTGTCAGCTTTCACCATCATTTCCAGGGAACCAATATTGTAAACAAGACTTTATGATGACTATTGTAAAAGTAGAGATGGCATGTGTGCGGTATGAGGAAAAACAACAGCTAAGAGATAAACTAAAAACTGGGGGGCGGGGGGATCAAGAAATGTCAATAAAAACACACTGCTAGAGAATGACCCGAGCCCAGGGGCTTGAAACCAGCCTAGGCAAGTGATAAGGCCTTATCTTAAAAAAAAAAAAAAAAAAAAAGGCCAGGCCTGGTGGCTCTGGATTTACTCCTGAGGCAAAGGTAGGTGGACTGCTGTGAGTTTGAGTTCAAGAATGAGACTCAGGGCTTGACAGATGGCGTAGAGGTTAAGGCCCTTGCCTTAGAAGCCTAAGGACCCATGTTCCACTCTCCAGATCCTACATTTGCCACACACACAGAGGTGAGGCAAGTGCAAGGTCCCACAAGCCGGCTAGGTGGTGCAAGCACCTGGAGTTTGATTTCAGTGGCTGAGGCCCTGGTGTGCCATTCTCCCTCTCAAAAAGTAAAAAAGAAGCCGGGCGTGGTGGTGCACGCCTTTAATCCCAGCACTCAGGAGGCAGAGGTAGGAGGCTCACCCTGAGACTACATAGTTAATTCCAGGTGAGCCTGGGCCAGAGTGAGACCCTACCTTGAAAAACAAAAAACAAAACAACAATAACAACAACAAAAAAAAAGTAAAAAAGAAGAGGAGGAGGAGGAGAAAAAAAAAGAAAGAAGAAAAAAACCAGTGAGACTCTACCTTGAAAACGCAAAAGTCCTGTGGTTACACAGTCCTGTAATCCCAGCTATTCATGCAGGAGGCTGAGGCAGGAGAAGGATCACAAGTTCGAGGCTGCAAGATTCTACAGTGGAAAAGTCTGGCCAACACAGTAAAAAGGGACGTGGTGGCAAATCCCTTTAACCCTAGCACTCAGAAGGCAAAGGTAGGAGAATCGTGAGTTCAAGGCCACCCTGAAACTACATAGGGAATTCCAGATTCTAGATCAGCGTAGAGTGAAACTTTACCTCAAAAACCCAAAAAATAACGCCGGGCGTGGTGGCACACACCTTTAATCCCAGCACTCAGGAGGCAGAGGTAGGAGGATCGCTGAGAGTTCAAGGCCACCCTGAGACTACATAGTTAATTCCAGGTCAGCCTGGACCAGAGTGAGACCCTACCTTGCAAAAACAAAAAAAATAATAATAATAAAAATAATAAAAATAAAGAAAGAAAGAAAAGAAAACAGATAGTTGGGTTAGCTCAGTGGTACAGCTTGCAAGGTTCGGGGTCCAATCATGAGTGCCACCCCAAAAAAAAAGTTGGAAACAGATCACCTAACAAGTGGTTCGTGGGTCTGGGGACCACATGATTTTTTTTTCTTTTTCTTTTTTTGGAGAGAGACACAGAGAGGGACAGAGAGAGAGGGAGAGGAAGACAGATAGAGATGGGAGTGCCAGCAGCCTCTCAGCTGCTGCGAATGAAATCCAGATGTGTGCGCCCCGTTGTGATCAAGTGCAGCATTGCGCCCTTGCATCACTTTGCATCTGGCTAAACGTGGGACCTGGAGATTGGATCCGCTGGAGATTGGAACCAGCGTTCTTAGGCTTAGGAGGCAGGCGCCTTAACCACTAAGCCATCTCTCCAGCCCACCACTTGATTTTTTAACAAGCTTCACAGAGCTACATACAAGCTTCTACATGCATACATAGCTTGCAGGGAAAGACAAAATATGTCTTACAGCAATGCAAGCAGTAGTCATCGCTCTCCTATATAAACCATCTCTTCCTGCCTGACACAGGAGCCATAGTGAGTCCTGAAAGCAGGAAACTTTTTTTTCCCCTCTGATGCCTACACCAGAAATTTCAGCAAAAAAATTTCAGTGTCTCCATGGAAACCAAAATCATCATGAACTCTGGGCATGCCTGAATAGACAAACACAGGCACCAGACACGCTACAATGCTACCAACAGTGTTTTGATACAACACCGCAGATGGCTGGCAACCCTTTCTCAAACCTTTAAGGAGGAATTTTGTCCACCCATTTGCCCTGATAAAGTACACTTCATAATTAGCATGGGGCTCTGTTTGCAGGAAAATAACTGGGAGGCGTGCTCCCAGCCCCCTCCACCTTCTGTCACACAGATTTTTTAACCACACCACAGAAGCATCAGGAATAGCTAATGGCGTAACCAAGAGCAAAGCAACAGGACTTGCTCCTTAGGCTCAGCATGGTCTGAGCTCCCACCTGGCCGTTTATCAAACACAAAAACGAAGTTTCCACACTCATCTCAAGATGGTTTGGAACGTTCGGTGAGGAAACGCATTCCCAGCTCAGGGCCCGAGCAATCAGTGATTGCGCGAGGTCTCCGTAGACTCTCCCACGACCCAGGGGCCTCGGGGTGGTGGCTGGCCGCCCACACACGTGGTCGGTCTCCAGTAGGGCCCAGGTCCCCTGCGGGCCTCGCGCAGAAAACCACTGGCCGGCGTGTCCGCTCGGCGCCCCGGTTCGCCTCAGGGGTGAGAATGACCAAGAGGGCCGGGGTGGCAGAGGTAAGAGGATGGCCATGAGTTCGAGGCCACCCTGAGACTACCTAGTGAATTCCAGGTCAGCCTGAACTACAGTGAGACCCTACCTCGAAAAACCAGAAAGAAAAAAAAGAGAGAGAGAATGGCCAAGAGGGGTGCGCAGAAGTAAATGCGGGGGAGGGGAGGGGAGGAGAAGGGGGGGTCCCACCGGCGCTCACCGGGCCCAGCCACCCCAAGAGCGAGGACCCCACCAAGGCAGGAAGGCCGGGGGCGGGGTCAGCTCCGTCCCCGCCGTGCGTCACCCCAAACCCAAACAGGAAGCCCGTGCCCCAGGGGACCCCAGAGCGCGCCCCCGGGCGGTACCTGGCCGCTCCTCGGCCGCGGCGTTTCCTCCAGCCTCCTCCCTCTCCTCCGCGGGCTCCCCGGGCGCGCAGGCCGGCGCGGGGCTGGCCGCCGGGGAGCCGTCCGAGGCGCCGTCCGGGCCCCAGGCGTCCCAGAGCCAGGGCGCGTGCGCCTGCTCCAGCAGCCGGCGGCCCAGGCGGTAGCGCAGCAGCTCGCGGTAGCACGGCGCGTACTCGTCCCAGCGCGGCTCCCGGTAGCGCTTCATGTACTCGCTCTTCACCCCGCTGCCGGGGGACATGGCGCCGCGCGCGCCGCCGCCGCCGCCGCCGCCGACTGCCCGCGGGACCGACGCGACGCGACGCGACACGACACAGAGGCCCGGCCCGCCGCGCCGTTCAAACCCGGAGCCCCGCCCGGGCGGGAGGGCGGGGGAGGGCGCCAGGGGCGGGGCGGGGCCGGGGCGGGGCTTGATGGAAGGGGCGGGGTCGGGGAAAGGGAGCTGGGAGGGGCGGGGCTTGATTGAAGGGGCGGGGTCGGGAAAGGAGCTGGGGGCGGGGCTTGATGGACGGGACGGAGCTGGAGGGAGGGCGGGGCTTCGTGGAAGGGGCGGGGCCGGAGGGGAGGTGCGGTGAGCGGGGCTAGAGAGAATGGGACGGATTGGCCGAACGGCGTGGCTAAAGGGAAGGGGCGGGGTCAGGATGGAGCCAAATTGGGGGGTGAGTGGAAACGGCGTGGCGATCCCGCGAAGGCACCCTTAGGGGACGCAGGTTCAAGGAGACTGGCTGAGTCCGGGGTCTGGCCGGTTTTTGAACCACGCTCCCGGGCTGCAAGAACCTGAACCGAGCGGCGGCCCGGGCGGTGGGGCTGCTAGAGGTGGGGTTGGGGAGCGGAGAGGCAGAAAGGGTGGCCCTGAGTCCCTGGGCGGGCAGTGGGCGGGATGCCGGGTCGGCGGCCTTACCTTGTCTACCCGCGGCAGGCGAGCCCCTCCGAGATGACGCCGACGGCTGGGCCCGCAGTGGACACCTTCCCGCTTGCACACCCGGCCGAGTCCACCCGGGAGCCTCGGCCTGAGCCCGCAGAGGCTGCTCCCTGCGCCTGCCTGCAAGGGACCAACACCCTGGCTCAGCTGCAGGCCACAAAATGCCCCGCTTCCTTCCAGTTCACAGCGCCTGCTCCATCCTGCAGACTTTTTTCTTATCTACACGCCTACGTTTATTAAAATACTCACTAAAACCATGCAACCCGTTCAGGGACGCGTTGCCACCGATTCTGCTACAATGTGCGGAAGTGCACAATGTTGCCTTGGTAGCTGTTACTGTTGTAAACCAGCCCCACACTAATTCCTCTTTGATGAAAAGGAGCCTTGATACAGTAGCTTCAGCAAAGTTTAAAATGAAAAGCATTCTGGAACGTCAAAATATTCCTGAAGGGCTGGAGAGATGCTCAGCGGTCAAGGTGCTTGTCTTGTTATTAGGTGTAAAGCCGAATAACCCATGTTCAACTCCCCCAGTGCTCATTTAAAGCCAGATGCACAAAGTGGCACATCGTCGAAGTTCCTTTGCAGTGCCTGGAGACCCTGGCGCGCCCATTTTCTTTGTTTCTCTGTCTCTGTCACTCTGCGTAAGAATAAAATTATCTTTGCGGGCTGGAGAGATGCCTTAGTGGTTAAGGTGCTTGCCTGCAACGCCAAAGGACCCAGGTTCGATTCCCCAGGAACCATGTAAGCCAGATAGACAAGGTGGCGTATGCGTCTGAAATTTGTTTGCAGCAGCTGAAGGCCCTGGCGTGCTCATCCATTCTCATTCTCTCTCTCTCTCTCCCTCTCTCTCTCCCTCTCTCTCTCCCTCTCTCTCTCTCTCTCTCTTCTTTCTCTGTCAAACAAGTAAAATAAAAAGTCAGTGGATAAAGACACTTTACTGCAAAGTCTGTTGGCCTGGGTTTCATTCCCCAGTGCCCACATAAAGCCAGGTGCACAAAGTGGTGCGTGCATCTGGGATTCATTCCCAACAGCAAGAGACTCCCCACACCTGGTTGTTATCTTGGGGATGGAACCTACTTCTTCAGGCATCCTGAGCAGTACCAAGTAAGTCACAGCTTCAGCCCCTCATTCTAACTTTTTTTTTTTGGGGGGGCCTGTGGGAGTTGAGGTAGAATTTCTCTCTAGCCCAGACTGACCTAGAACTTACTATGTAGTCCCAGGCAGGCTCTGAGCTCACAAAAATCCTACTTCTCTGCTTCTTGAGTGCTAAGATCAAGGGTGTGTGACACCATGCCTGGTCCTTCTAATTTTTTTCCTCTAGCCCAGGCTGACCTGGCATTCACTCTGTATTCTCAGGCTGGCCTTGAACTCACAGGGATCCTCCTACCACAGCCTGCCTCCTGAGTGCTCTTTTTGTTTTCTTGGTTTTTTTTTGTTTGTTTGTTTGTTTGGTCGTTCTAATTTTTAAAGTGTTGTTTTGTCAAGATTTATCTAATTGGGGGCAAGCATGGTGGCGCACACCTTTGATCTCAGCACTCAGGAAGCAGGCTAAGGTAGGATCACTGAGAGTTTTGAGTACAGAATGAAACTACATAGTGAATTTCTGGTCAGCCTTGGCTATACCTTGAGAGGAAAAAAATTGACTAATTGAGAATGACAAATTCAGACTAACCTAAGCAGAAAGCATCACCATGACAACATACCTGAGGAAATCATCTTATATAGAGCATTGCAGTCAGCTTCATATTGCTGGCAGAAAGAACCCTACCAAAAGCCAGTTCATGGGAGGAAAGGGTTTATTTTGGCTTACAGACTTGAGGGGAAGCGCCATGATGGCAGAGGAAAATGATGGCATGAGAAGAGAGTAGACATCACCTCCTGGCCAACATCAGGTAAATAGCAACAGGAGAGTGTACCAAACACTGGCAAGAGGAAGCTGGCTATAGTAACATAAGCCTATCTCCAACAATACCTGCTTCCAGGAGGCTGGAATTCCCAAATTTCCACCAGCTGGGGACCTGGCATTCAGAACACATGAGTTTATGGGGGACACCTGGATCAAAGCACCACACAGAGGAAAGGCTCACAGTTTCAGAGGTCTCTGTCCATGGTCACTGGTCTCTGTTGTTTGGGGGCTTGTGACCAGGCAGAACACCATTGTGGGGAATGCATAATAGGCAAAGCTGCTCATCTCGTGCGAGATCAGCAGCAAAGAGAGGGAACATTGTTAATTTAGGACTTTCTCATCCTTGTTGCATAAACACAAAGGTACATGTAGATGGACGTGGAGCTGATGGAGATTTGGGAATTAACACCTCCAGGAGGCAATGTATTTTGGGGGGCAGCTTGTGGGTGTTATAGCCAGCTCCCCCTTGCCAGTGTTTGTCACACTCTCCTGTTGCTATTGTCCACCATATGTTGGCCGGAGGGGATGTCCACCCTCTGCTCATGCCATCATTTTCCCTGCCATCATGGAGCTTCCCCTCGAGTCTGTATGACAAAGAAAACCTCTTTTTTTTTCCCCACAAACTGCTCTTGGTTGGGTGATTTGTATCACCAATGCGAGCCTGACTGCAACAGTATAGTTGGTACCGAGAGTGGCATTGCTGCTAGACACCTGACTGTGTGGCTTTGACCTTTTGGAGCTGATTTTCAAGAGGAATGTGGAAGGATTTGAAACCTTGGCCTAAGAGATGCCTTGCAGTGCTGTAAGTACAGCTTGATGGACTATTCTGGTCAGAGTTTAAAGACTGAATTGCAGTAAGAACTATGGACTGTGAAGTTTGGCTTGTGAGGGTGAGAAAGAGCTTTGCCTGGACTGGGCTACAAGCAGTTTGTGTGAGAGGCTTGCTGTTATGCCTGTGTCTTGAGAACTTGTGCAGGGCTGCTTTGTGTAGAAATTGACTGGTATGAGCAGAGGGATATAGCACAGAAATGAAATCTTTGGGCTGAAACTTCTACCCATTCAGCTGCAATTATATGAGAGATTACAACCTTTGAGATTGGGCCAGCTGACCTGCACTGGGGCAGCAGGAAGAATGTAGACTCTTTCGAAGGGGCCTGAATACTCAAGGAGTGTCCTGTTCTTCAAAGTCTGTATTATTCCCTGCTGGATTAGCAATTTGGCTCCCCACCTGGTATTATGGAGTATAAGAAATGCAGGAAAGAGGGGGTCAGTGAATTTGCAACACAGTCTTTTGTTTTGGAAACAGCCATGGGTAATGTGTAGCAGGTTTGATGGATGCCTGCATGGAGACTCGATGGAGCCATGAGGATGAATTGTAGGTTGCAGTGGAGACCCAGTGGAGATTCCAGGACCAGGAGATGGCTTATAAGGAAAGCTGCCAGCCCCAGATGAAGTTTTCCAGGACTGTGAGTAACCTCGCAGGAGGGGCAGAATTGGAACTCTAGACTTGCTTGTTATAATTACTGGCCTTGGAGATTTGTCACTGACTAGAGTTGTTGGACTTTGAACTACAGAGTTTGATGTTTGCCCTGTTTTATATCTTGTATTGGTTTATTTATTTTTTTTTTGCCATGCCCAGTGCCATCTTTTGCAGTGTGAATGTTTATTCTGTGCCATTATGGGTTTTGGGGGGATTTTTTTGGTATTATGGCTCAGTTAAAAGACCTTGGATTATGGGGATGTTTGAACATCATTAGGACTGATAAAAACTATGGGGAGCCGGGTGTGGTGGCGCATGCCTTTAATCCCAGCACTTGGGAGGCAGAGGTAGGAGGATCACCATGAGTTCGAGGCCACCCTGGGACTACAGAGTGAATTCCAGGTCAGCCTGGACCAGAGTGAGACCCTACTTCAAAAACAAAACAAAAAAAAACTATGGGGACTTTTAAAGATTTATTTTATTTATTAAAGACACACACACAGAGAGAGAGGGAGAAAGAGAGAGAGAATGGGCATGCCAGGGCCTCTAGCCACTGCAAAGGAACTCCAGATGCATGCGCATCTGGCTTACATGGGACCTTAAGGATCAAACTTGGATCCTTAGGCTTCACAGGCAAGTGCCTTAACCACTAAACCATCACTCCAACCCTATTGGGACTTTTAAAGATGGATTGAATGCATTGCATTTTACATTTTGGATGGTTATCAGTTTATGGGGGCCAGAGGCAGAATGTGGTGGTCTGATTCAGGTGTCCCTCATAAAGTTAAGTGTTCTGAATGCTAGGTTCCCAGCTGATGGAGATTTGGGCATTAACGCCTCCGGGAGATGGTGTATTGTTGTGGCCAGGCTTATGGGTGTTATAGCCAGTTTTCTCATGCCAGTTGTTTGGCACACTCTCCTGTTGCTCTTGTCCACCTTATGTTGGCCAGGAGGTGATGTCCACCCTTTGCTCATGCCATCGTTTTCCCCTGTCATCATGGAGCTTCCCCTTGAATCTGTAAGCCAAAATAACTCTCCCCCCCACACACAAAAGCTGCCTTTGGTTGGGTGATTTCTGCCAGCAATGCAAACCTGCCTGCAACAGAGAGAGAAAGAAAATTGGTACACCAGGGCCTCACCCACTGCAATCAAACTCCAGACACTTGTGTCACCTAGTGGGCATATGCGACCTTGTGCTTGCCTCACCTTTGTGCATCTGGCTTAGAGAGATCAAACATGGATCCTTAGGCTTCCCAGGCAAGCCCCTTAACTGCTAAGCCATCTCTCCAGCCCCTTAGTTTTGTTTTGGAGGCAGCATCTCACTCTAGCACTGGCCAACCTGAAACTCATTTTGTAGCCCAGGTTGGCCTTGAACTCGCAATGATCCTCCTACCTCAGCCTCCACAGTGCTGGAATTTAAAGGTGTGTTCCACTATGCCTGACCCAACGCTAGCCCAGTCTGACCTGGAATTCACTATGTAGTCTCACAGCAATCCTCCTACCTCTGCCTCCCAGGTGCTGGGATTAAAGACGTGCACTCTAATGCCTGACCCAGGACTAGGTTCTTAAACAAGAAGGGGCTGTTAGGAATGGCCAAAGAAGTCATCTCTCCCTTGCTTCCCTGGTTGGATCTGATGAGCCAAGTGGGCACACAGTCACAGCACCACACCTTCATGGCCCTACAGATCCAACCAGAGAGTCTCCATCTGGGTTAGGGTTAAGTGAGCTATTGCACTCACAGGGCCAGTTGGTCCCCAGCACCACAGGACCAGGAGAGGGAAGTCAGAGCTTCAAGACTGGCCCAGAGCAAAGAAAGCAAACTATTAAACAAGTCTTTGGTTTTGTTTTTTGTTTTTGTTTTTTTTGGGGGGTAGGGTCTCACTCTGGTCCAGGCTGACCTGGAATTAACTATGTAGTCTCAGGGTGGCTTCAAACTCACGGCGATCCTCCTACCTCTGCCTCCCGAGTGCTGGGATTAAAGGCATGCACCACCATGCCCGGCTAAGTCTTTGTTTGTTTGTTTGTTTGTTTGGCGAGAGAGACAGAGAGAGAGAGAGAGAGAGAGGGAGAGGAAGACAGAGATGGGCACGCCAGCAGTGTCTCAGCTGCTGAGAACGAAATCCAGATGTGTGCGCCCCCTTGTGGTCAAGTGCAGCATTGCGCCCTTGCGTCACTTTGCATCTGGCTAAACGTGGGACCTGGAGATTGGAACCGCTGGAGATTGGAACCAGCATTCTTAGGCTTAGGAGGCAGGCGCCTTAACTGCTAAGCCATCTATCCAGCCCTTTTTTTAAAAAAAAAAATTTATTTATTTATTTGACAGAGAAAGAGGGAGAGAGAGAGAGAATGGATGCACCAGGGCCCCTAGCCACTGCAAACAAACTCCAGACATGTGCGCCCCCTTGTGTATCCTGCTAACATGGTTCCTGGGGAATTGAACCTGGGTCCTTTGGCTTTGCAAGCAAGCACCTTAACTGCTAAGCCATCCCTCCAGCCCTAAAACAAGTCTTTAGCAGAGGCTCAGCAAGGGTGCCCTGTCCCCTTGCTCTCCAGTCCACAATAGACACAGCGAGAGCATCATGCAGATGTGGCCACACACTTACACAGATGAGATTTCAGAATAGCATCTATTCATTCTGGGTCCTTCCTGATAGTCATAACCTTGTTTCTCCAGGCCTTAGTAGTCACAGGAAAAGTCAGAGATGAGCTGGCATTATGGGACTCACTTTTAATCCCAGCACGTGGGAGGATGAGGTAGGAGGATCACTGTGAGTTCCAGGCCAGTCTGGGACTCCAGGAGAGTGCTGGGATTCAAGGCGTGCGCCCTGGCCTAGAACAAGACCCTTTTAATCCCCTCGTGGGAGGATGAGGTAGGAGGATCACTGTGAGTTCCAGGCCAGTCTGGGACTCCAGGGAGAGTTCGGGTCAACCTGGCCTAGAACAAGACCCTACCTCAAAAAAGAAAAGCCAGGCATGGTAGCGCATGCCTTTAATTCCAGCACTCGGAAGGCAGAGGTAGGAGGATCATGTGACTTAGAGGCCAACCTGAGACTACGTAGTGAATTACAGGTTAGCCTGGGCTCCAGTGAGAACCTACCTCAAAAGACCAAAATGAAAAACAAAAGAAAAAGGCTACTAGAGATAGCTCAGTGGCTAAAGGCCCTTGTTTGCAAAGTCTGACAGCCCAGGTTCAATCTCTAGTGCCCACATACAGCCAGATGCACAAACTGGCACGTGTCTGGAGTTCATTTGCAGTGTCAGGAGACCCACTTGCTTGCTCTCTCTCTCTCTCTCTCTCTCTCAACAAATAAATTAAAATATTTTTAACATGGCAGGAGAGATGGCTTAACAGTTGAGGCACATGCCTGTGAAGCCTAAGGACCCAGGTTCGATTCTCCATGTCCTGCTTAAGCCAGATGCACATGGTGGCGCGTGCATCTGCAGTTTGTTTGGGTGGCTAGAGGCCCTGGCACGCCCATTTTTTCTCTCTCTGACTCTCTCCAAAAAAAAAAAAAAAAAAAAAAAAAAAAAAAGAGGAGGAGCTGAAGCAGGCAGCTTGAGCGCTATCAGGAAGCACAGTGGGAAAGTATCCCGCAGATCACCTGGATTGTTTTGATGCCACAAAGCAGAGCATACCACCCACATGCTGTGCAGCTACTTCCTCAGGGGGGAGGATTCTGGGTTCATAAGGAGAATTGCCTGCCACCTTCACTCACTGCAGACTTCAGCTCAGCAACTGCCTCCCTGAGAAACCACTCAGCTGGGACTGATGCCTCCCTCAGAAGAAACCCTAATCTAAGCTTCTACCTTTCTCCACCCCCTAAGTCTGA
The DNA here is from genome assembly GCA_036365145.1 of Orientallactaga sibirica. Taxonomy (NCBI): domain Eukaryota; kingdom Metazoa; phylum Chordata; class Mammalia; order Rodentia; family Dipodidae; genus Orientallactaga; species Orientallactaga sibirica. The sequence goes on from JAEOAD010000555.1 coordinate 146,177, forward strand.
GGGATCATGATTTCTCTGGCTCACTGTCTCTCTCCTCCCCCTCCCTTCTTCCCTCCACTCCATTTCCTGCCTCCTTCCCTCCTTCCTTGGCCTGCCTTCCCACTTCCTCCAGTCTCTCTCCTTCCCTCCCTCCTAAGTCTCACAGCATGGAGCCTCTACCTCCCTTCAGACCAGTCCCCTGTCCCCGATGTTCCCACTCTTGGAACATGTAACAAAGAAACAAGATTCTCCCCAATTACCTTGACTGCTAGATAATAAGCTGTCAAATGAAGAACAGTGTGATTACCATGGCATTTTGTCAGCACGCAGAATTTTATGTGCAGCCTCATTTGGCTGCACTGGAAACTCCTGCTTTGAGAGTGTGCCCAGATCAAGTTTCATGGCCTTCTTTGTAATTCTGGTGCCCATGCTGGCGCTGATGCTGCTGGAAGCACAGGTCACCTGCTAGCTTGCACTCTTTGGGAAGCTACTCTGCCTGCCCATCACTGTGCAGATGTGGGTACTCTTCTTTCCATGAGGCTCTGTACTCTCTACAAGAGGAAGGGCATTCTATTGTCCGTTTCACTAAGCAGCATAAAATGCACTCTGGCTTCTCTCTTCCGGAAGGTCAGGCATCCAGCTCCATTGGGAGCGAGACCGTAGTGCTCAAGGAGGATTGCCTGATGGATAGGTACTTGCTCTGCTGCTGGAATTCCCCACGCACTCAAGCCAATTCTCTGAAAGTTGCATGCTTGGGAGCAGTGCCACAGCTCTTCACAGAGTGATTTTGTTGGGCTGCACTTGGTTTGCAGCCTGTTCTTCCAAGAAACATCCTGGCTCCAGTGTCACTTGTAATGCTCGCCTTTGAAATGATGCTATAAGACAAAGTGAGTGATCCTGGGAGTCTGCCATGGTGAGCCTCTCTGTGTGGAGAGAGGATGGGCTGGCAGCATCAAGACAGCCTTGGCATATCAGCTGGTCCCAGTGGTCTCAATGCCACTTTGCTCATAGTCTCTTGAGAATATGGTAAAAGCTATAGATTCAGGGGCTAGAAAGATGGCTTAGGCAGTAAAGTGCTTACCATGCAAACATGAAGTCCTGAATCTGGATCGCCAACACTCTAGGGCCCATGTCAAAGGTAGGCATGAGGATGTGTGCCTGTAATGCCAGTGTTGGGGAAATGGAGAAATAGGATTTCTGAGACTCACTGGTCAGCGAGTCTAGCTGAAATCAGTGAGTTGCAGGCTCACTGAGAGACCCTATCTTAAAAAATAAGTTGGAGCCGGGCGTGGTGGCGCATGCCTTTAATCCCAGCACTCGGGAGGCAGAGGTAGGAGGATTGCCATGAGTTCGAGGCCACCCTGAGACTACATAGCTAATTCCAGGTCAGCCTGGACCAGAGTGAGACCCTACCTCGAAAAACAAAACAAAAAAAAAAAAAAAGTTGGGCCCGGCAGTTGGGGCACTTGGGAGGCAGAGGTAGGAGGATCCCTGTGAGTTCAAGGCCAGCCTGAGACTACATAGGGAATTCCAGGTCAGCCTGGGCTAGAGCGAAACCCTACCTCAAAAAAAAAGGGGGGGCCTGGAGAGATGGCTTAGTGGTTAAACGCTTGCCTGTGAAGCCTAAGGACCCCGGTTCGAGGCTCGATTTCCCAGGATCCATGTAAGCCAGATGCATGAGGGGGTGCACACATCTGGAGTTTGTTTGCAGTAGCTGGAGGCCCTGGCATGAATATTCTTTCTGTCTCTCTACCTGCCTATTTCTGTATCTCTCTCTCTCTCTCAAATAAATCAATAAAAAATAAAATATTAAAAAAAAAAAAGAGCCGGGCGTGGTGGCGCACGCCTTTAATCCCAGCACTCGGGAGGCAGAGGTGGGAGGATCACCGAGAGTTCGAGGCCACCCTGAGACTACATAGTGAATTCCAGGTCAGCCTGGGCCAGAGTGAGACCCTACCTCGAAAAACCAAAAACAAAAAAAAAAAAAAAAAAAAAAAAAAAAAAAAGTAAGGTGAAGGGGTCTGACGTGGTGGTAGCACATGTCTTTAATCTCAGCACTCCAGAGGCTGAGGTAAAGTTCAGGGCCAGCCTAAGACTAATTCCAGGTCAGCCTGGGCTAGAGTAAGACCCTAGTTTGAAAAACAAAAAAAAAATTTTTTTAAATAAGGTGGAGGGGCTGGAGAGAAGGCTCAGCACTTAAGATACTTGCCTGCACAGCCAAAGGACCCAGGTTTGATTTCCCCACTACCCATGTAAGCCAGATGCACAAGGTGGCACATGTGTCTGGAATCTGTCTATAGTGACTAGAGGCCCTGCCATGCCTAATCAATCAGTCTGTCTATCTATCTATCTATCTATCTATCTATCTATCTATCTATCTAACTATATATCCACTGCTTTTCTCTCTCTCAAATGAAAAATATATATATATATATATATATATATATATATATATATATATTTTTTTTTTTTTTTTTTTTTTTTTTTCGAGGTAGGGTCTCACTCTGGTCCAGGCTGACCTGGAATTCACTATGTAGTCTCAGGGTGGCCTCAAACTCTCGGCAATCCTCCTACCTCTGCCTCCCAAGGGCTGGGATTAAAGGCGTGCGCCACCACACCCGGCTGAATAAAATATTTTTTAAAATATGGTGGAGCTAATGGGTATGGTAGCCCACACCTTTGATTCCAGCACTCTGGAGCAACAGTAGGAGGATTGTCATAAGTTCGAGGCCAGCCTGAGTCTTCAGAGTGAGTTTCAGGTCAGCCTGGACTAGAGTGAGGTTCTACCTCAAAAATAAATAAGTAGGGCTGGAGAGATGGCTTAGGGGTTAAGGTGTGTGCCTCCTAAGCCTAAGAACACTGGTTCCAATCTCCAGCAGTTCCAATCTCCAGGTCCCACGTTTAGCCAGATGCAAAGTGACGCAAGGGCGCAATGCTACACTTGACCACAAGGGGGCGCACACATCTAGATTTCTTTCTCAGCAGCTGAGACACTGCTGGCGCGCCCATCTCTGTCTTCCTCTCCCTCTCTCTCTCTGTCTCTCTCTGTGTCTCTCTCCAAAACAATAATAAAAAAAAATAAAGTACATACATTAAAAAATAACAAATGAGACAGGCTCTCTCAATGCAGACTAGTCCTATCATTTCAGGATCCTAGGATCCCATTCATCTGACACGCACTGCTTTATGGTCACCCATGCTATATGAAGTTCTTCTGCTCTGGAAATGTTGTTAAGCACATTTGCTATTTCTTCTTCCACAGTTCATTTGTCTTCTTAAAATGGATGAGCACACTCATCATAGAGGCTCCTGGGCAGGGAGGAGATGGCTCCAGGCATGAATCATTCACAGGGAGGCAGCTTTTGCCTCAGGATGGAGAGCTTTCTGACAGATGAAGGAAGCTCAGAGCTACGGTGGGATGCTCCTGCTGGGGAGGCAACAGGCTAGACAGCACCGGGCAGGTGACTCAGTTAATGCCCTAGTACAAGGCTTGGTAGTGCTTGACAAGTGGCCTGTCTGTGGCAATGGAGTGGCATTTCCTTGGTTCACTCAGCTGTCACTTACTCGCCAAGCCAGCTATGCCTTCCCAATTCTGGAGCAGTATGGACCCACCTGCTCCCTTGGGAACCTGGGAGCCTTTGTGTTATTTGGAGATGGTCATGTCCATTAGCAAGCCACTCACTCTGAACATCAGAAGCAGGCTGAGTGGGCTGGGGAATGGCACAGTGGGAAAGGGTTTGTCACACAAGCATGAAGACCTGAATTCAGAACCCACATAAAGCCAGACACGGTAGCCCATGTCATCTCTGCCTTCCTATGGCAAGATGGGAAGAAGCGGGAAGGGCGTCCCCAGATGCTAGCTTGGTGTATGCAGCAGCAAACAAGGACCTGTTTGGGGGCTTGGGAGATTGTTCAGTGGCCAGAAGTGCTTGCTTCACAAAATTGATAAGCAGAATTCAGATTCCCAGAATGCATGTAAAGCTGTTTGCAAGTAGTGCATGTGTCTATAACCCAATACGCCTATAGCAGTGGGAGGCAGCGTCCATGAGATGCCAAAGTGTGCAGACCAGCTAGTCTGGCACCGGCAGCAGTAAAACAGTAAGAGATCCTGTCTCAAATCAGGGGAAGGTGAGGGCCCACCCAAGTCAGGCTCTCCTCTGACTTTACCCATGCACTGTGGCATTACCCACACACATGCACAGTGCGCATGCATGCACGCACACACAAAAATACATGTGCATTAAACATTAAAAATTTTCTCTAGCCCTTCTCAGTGTGGCACGCTTTGGGAAATGTTGTTCTAGTTGCTCCCAGGAACCTCTGGCTCGTCACCATTTCTAAATCTTAAGTTCAGGGCCCAGAACTGAAGGAGGACATTGCTCAGCAGTAATGAAGCAGAAACTGGATTTCCTCTATAATGAGCTAATGTGATCTGTTCAGTGCTCCAGGAAGACAGGGCAACACTGTGAGTGACTTTAGATAACCATGTTGCACCATGGTCTGTTAAACTCTCTAATTCTCTCTCACAGAAATTGCCAAGATGTCCCTCCATTGCTAAAAAAAAAAAAAAAAAAAAAAAAAAAAAAAAATCTCAGTACAGCCAGGCAGGGTGGTGCATGCATTTAATCCCAGCACTCAGGGGGCTGAGGTGGGAGGATTGCTGTGTTTGAGGCCAGCCTGGGACACTCCTGCTTCTTACTTTCAGGGTCCCAGTCACCCTAACTAACAAAGCTACCCCACTCCCTCTCGTTACCCCCTTCCTTGGGAAGACATTCCTTTTTTTTTTTTTTTTTTGAGGTAGGGTCTCACTGTAGCTTAGGCTGACCTGGAATTCACTCTGTAGTCTCAGGGTGGCCTCAAACTCAGCACAATCCTCTTAACTCTGCCTCCCAAGTGCTGGGATTAAAGGCGTGCACCACCACGCCCAGCCTGGGAAGACACTCTTAACTGCTGTTAGAGGGAAAAGGACAATGACTAGTCAGTCTTTAACTGCTTCTGGCTGAACAGGGATGTAGAAATATGGCAGTTAGGGCTGGAGGGATGGCTTAGTGGTTGGGGCGTTTGCCTGCAAAACCAAATGACCCAGGTTCGATTCCCCAGCACCCACATTAGCCAGATGCACAAAGGGGTGCATGCATCTGGAGTTCATTTGCAGTGGCTGGAGGCCCTGGTGCACCCATTCTGTCTGTCTGTCTGTCTCTCTGTCTCAAGTAAATAAATAAATAATAAATAAATAAATAAAACTTTAAAAAATTTAAAAAGAAAGAAATATGGCAGTTAGAAAGTCTCTCCCAGAGAGGGAAACTATTCTAAGGACTCTGAAAGTGTATTAATGGAGTGCATGAAGATATTTCTGGAAGAAAATGTTGGGGAAGTGAGCACACAGCAAACTGGTTGCCTTTAGGGTTTCCATTTCTATGGACTTTTAGGCTTTGGAAAGCATCCCAGGGAATCCAGGTAGACAGAGTTGGATTGTCTCAGGACCATGTGAGCATGAGCTGGCTGAGATTCCCTCCCAGAACTGTTCGCCAAATGGCACAGTAGTGTCTGACGTACTCTGAATCTGTTCCTGTATGGCTTGTAAAGCAGATGCGCGGGCTGGAGAGATGGCTTAGTGGTTAAGGCATTTGCTGGCAAAGCCAAGGGACCCAGGTTAGATTCCCCAGTACCCATGTAAAGCCAGATGCACAAGGTGGCACATGCATCTGGAGTTTGTTTGCAGTGGCTAGAGGCCCTGCGTGCCCATTTTTTCTTTCTCTCTCATAAATAAATAAATAAATAGATTAAATACAAAGCTGGGGATTAGCTCAGCTTGCCTGGCATGTAAGAAGCCCTGGGTTAGATTCCCATCATGAACCTGGTACCACCCTCAGCTACACAGGAAGCTCAAGACCAGCCTGGGCTAGAGAATATATTTTGGAAAGAAACCCGAATGCAAACTTGAAATCTACATTGGGTGGCATTTTACTTGTTCATCTGAGTCCACAGTTCCATGCTATTGAATTTAAATGAGCTTAGCCTTTCCCTACCAGCTTTGTGCCAGCCACAGATTTGGCAAGTTTTCTACCTCCAAACATTGAGGCTCAAGAACTGAGTGCACTATTTGCCACCCTGTTAACAATCTAGCTTTTGAAATGTTCAACCAACTGATCACTTGTTCAATTTTGCTAGCACCAAATCCACATTTCTCTGTTTTATACAGGGTTTTCATGTCAGGCGCATTCTAAATTTCCTGAATGCTCTCCACAGGGTTTGTCTGAGGTAATAGCTGGATAACATCTATTCAGGGAATGGTGTGTGTTTGACACAATGTGCTCTGTGAAAATGAGCACAGATCCCTCAAAACTTGTATTCGTGTCCCTGTTGGTGCTCAACAATACATCCTAGTAGATTTTGGGAGGCCATCAGTCTCTTATAATCTGCTAAACTTCCTCCTCATCTCTCTCTCTCTCTCTTTTTTTTTTTGTTCTGAGAACCAAATCCAGTGCCTTGCTCTTGCTAGGCAAGTGCTCTTCCACTGAGCTAAATCCCCAACAGACCATCTTCCTTTCCAAAGAATGAAGATGTTCCTGCCTGAGTCCCACCTTTCTGATACTTCTACACTTCTCCATGATGCCCTCAAAGTCCTTGAGGGGCTAGAGATGGCCTGGTGGATAAAGTGCTTGTTATACAAGCAGGAGGCCCCAAGTTTGGGTCCCCAGAACCCACATAAATCAGGACATAGTAGTGCATGTCTATCTATAATCCCACTGTTCCCATGGCAACATGGGAGGCAGAGACAGGAGAATACCCAGAAGGCAACAGGCCAGCTGACCTGATGTGGACAGCAGAGAACAATCTCAAAATAGTTTTAATTTGCATTTCCCTGATGGCTAATGATGTAAGACACTTTTTAAAATTTTTTATTTTTATTTATTTGAGAAATAGAGGCAGAGAGAGAGAATGGGCATACCACAGCCTCCAATTACTGCAAATGAACTCCAGATGTATGTGCCACTTTACACATCTGGCTTACATGGGTACCGGGGAATCAAACCTGGACCTTAGGCTTCATAGACAAGAACCTTAACCACTAAGCCATCTCTCCAGCCCTATAACACTTTTTTAGATGTTCATATGCCATCTGTATTTCTTCTGATAAGAACTCTCTATTTAGTTCCATAGCCCATTTTTAATTGGGTTGTTTGATTTCTTATTGTTTTGTTTTTTGAGTTCTTTGTATATTCTGGATATTAATCTTTTGTCAGGTGTATAACTGGCAAAGATTTTCTCCCATTCTGTAGGTTGTCTCTTTGCTCTATTTACAGTGTTCTTTGCTGTACAAAAACTTTGTAATTTCATTAGATCCCAGTGGTTGATTAATGGTTTTATTTCCTGAGCAATTGGGGTTATATTCTGAAAGTCCTTACCTATGCCAATATGTTGAAGGGTTTCCCCTACCTTTTCCTCTAGCAATTTCAGAGTTTCAGGTCTGATATTAAGGTCTCTGATCCATTTGGACTTATTATTGTGCATGGAGAAAGACAAGAATCTATTTTCATCTTTCTACATATAGATATCCAGTTTTCCCGGCACCACTTGTTAAAGAGGCTGTCTTTTCTCCAATGAATTTTCTCCAATAATTTTTTGCTTGTTTGTTTTTTGAGGTAGGGTCTCACCACTCTGGCCCAGGCTGACCTGAAATTAACTTTGTAGTCTCAGTGTGGCCTTGAACTCACAGCGATCCTCCTACCTCTGCCTCCCGAGTGCTGGGATTAAAGGCGTGTGCCACCACGCCCAGCTTCCAATGAGTATTTTTGGCATTTTTGTCAAAAATCAGATGGCTGTAGCTGCCTGGATTAACATTTGAGGGCCTGAGTTTGATTCCCCAGTACCATGTAAAGCCAGGTGCACAGTGGTGCATGAATCTGTAGTTTGTTTGCAGCGGCTAGAGATCCTGGTGTGCCCATACTCACTTTTTTTTTTTTTTTTTTTTTGGAGAGAGACACACACAGAGAGAGAAAGGGAGGCAGATAGAGAATGGGTGCACTAGTGGCCTTTCAGCCGCTGTGAACGAACTCCAGACACGTGCGCCCCCTTGTGGGCAAGTGTGGCATTATGCCCTTGTGTCACTGTGTCTGGCTAAATGTGGGACCTGGAGAATCAAATGGGCATTCTTAGGTTTAGCAGGCAGATGCTTTAACCGCTAAACCATCTCTCCAGCCCCATACTCACTCTTTCTGTCTCTCTTCTCCCTATCTCTGTCTGCTTGCAAGTAAATAAATAAAAATATATTAAAGTATTTTGCCACACTTGGTGTTGTACACCTTTAATCCCAGCACTCAGGAGGCCGTGGTAGGAGGGTTACTATGAGTTTGAGGCCATCCTGAAAATAGAGTGAGTTCCAGGTCAGCATGGGCTAGAGTGAAACCTTTCCTCGAAACACCAAAAAAAAAGCTTCCGCCGGGCGTGGTGGCACACGCCTTTAATCCCAGCACTCGGGAGGCAGAGGTAGGAGGATCGCCGTGAGTTCGAGGCCACCCTGAGACTACATAGTTAATTCCAGGTCAGCCTGGGCCAGAGTGAGACCCTACCTCGCAAAAAAAAAAAAAAAAAAAAGCTTCCAATTATATCTACAAGCCTGAAGCATTCTCAGAGGACCAGTCTTAATGCCCAGTTCAAAGGCCTCCCTTGTCTGAACTATACTGCCACCTACAGGACCAGTGAGGCAACTGCAATCTCTGGTCTCCATAAATGAATGAAACTTCCCTGGGGCAAGCGTTGACAGAGAAACCCAAACTACTTCCTTCCTCTCCATGCCCAGCACATGTGATAGGCCCAGACTTATATAAACCCACCAGCTGGGAACTTCAGGAACTATGTCTTCCTGGGGTGTCCCCTGGACAGTGGCTACTACAGATTAGGGTGTAAGTGATACCATGACCCCGTCCCTCTGCCTAGACATGCAGCCCTGTGAGGATTTTCACTAAGGCCTGGGGTGTGTGTCAGAGCTATAAATATCCCTTGAGTCTCTGCTGAAGTTCAGGGTGTCCCTGTGAATAAAGGGCATTGCTGAAATGAAGAAGAAGGGTGGTTTTTAAAGCATCAGTCAAGTCTATTACAGAATTCAGATTTTTCAGAGTAATTTCCTGTGTGATTTATATTGGGTTTTATGACAGCAAGGCCCAGAGAGCACATGACCAGAAACCTCCTTAGTGGTTGGGGAACTAGCGGTTGATGGTTTTTCAAGGTAAGGTCTCACCCTAGCCTAGGCTGACCTGGAATTCACTTGGTGTTCTCAGGGTGGCCTCGAACTCACAGCAATCCTCTTACCTCTGCTTCCCGAGTGCTGGGATTAAAGGCGTGTGCCACCATGCCCACCCTCTCTCTCTCTCTCTCTCTCTCTCTCTCTCTCTCTCTCTTTCTCTTTTGAAGTAGGGTCTCATTCCAGCTCAGGTTAATCTCGAACTCACACTGTAGTCTCAGGGTGACCTTGAACTCACAGCAATCCTCCTACCTCTGCTTCCCAAGTGCTGGAATTAAAGGCATGTACCACTATGCCTGGCCTTATAAAGTTCTAAACCTAGCATTTTAAGTAAGAACACATTTTTCTTTTTTCCTTTTTTTTTTTTTTTTTTTTTTTTTTTTGGTTTTTCGAGGTAAAGTCTCACTCTAGCCTGGCTGACCTGGAATTCACTCTGTAGTCTTAGGGTGGCCTTGAACTCATGGCGATCCTCCTACCTCTGCCTCCTGAGTGCTGGGATTAAAAGCATGCACCACTATGCCCAACTCTTACAATCTTTCTGCCCCCTCTTCATGGTGGGTGTTTTTTTTTTAATTTAAAAAAATTTTTATTTTTATTTATTTATTTATTAGAGACAGAGGAAGTTGCGAATGGGTAGCCACCACAAATGAACTCCAAATGCAGCCACCATGTGCATCCTTATGTGGGACCTGGAGAATCGAACGAGGCACTCAAATCCAGCTAACTTTTTTGTTATTTATTTATTTATTTATTTGCGACAGACACCAGATAGAGAGATAATTGTGAACTCCAGATCATGGCCACCTTGTGAATCTGGCTTCTGGCTTATGTGCACAAGGTGACACATGCATCTGGAGTTCTTTTGCAGTGGCTGGAGGCCCTAGTGCACCCATTATCTCTCTATCAACCAGGGTCCTTAGGCTTCACAGGCAAGCACTTTACCACTAAGCCATCTCTCCAGGCCCTTTAAATTTTTTTTTAAAAAATATTTTAGAGATAGAGAGAAGAGAGACAGAGAGAACGGGCATGTCAGGACCTTTAGCCACTGCAAAAAAAAAAAAAAAAAAAAAAAAAAAAAAACCAGACACATGTGCCACTTTGTGCTTTATGTGGGTACTGGGGAATTAAACTCCGGTCTTTAAGCTTTGCAGTCAAGTGCCTGAACAGCTGAACCATCTCTCCAGCCATGGGTAATGTTTTAAGTCTACTTCAGTGTTGAGCTCTTAGTAACTTCTGGATTTCTACTTCGGTAACTGTTGTTTTTTTTTCTTTTGCGGGGGTAGGATCTCACTGTAGCCCAGGCAGACCTGGAATTCACTATGTAGTCTCAGGCTGGCCTTGAACTCATGGTGATCCTCCTTCCTCTGCTTCCCGAGTGCTGGGATTAAAGGCATGCGCCACCACACCCAGCTCATGTTTTGTTTTTGAGACAGGATCTTACAGTAGCCTAGACTGGTCTTCAAACTCCTTGTCCTCCTGTCTCTATCTCCCGAATGCTGAGATGCCAGGCCTGTGCCACTGTGTCCAGCTAGGAGGGTGAGTCTGAAGCAGTATTGGAACTGCCCTCTGACAGCCCTCTCAAATGCCCTGCGGGAGAGGCAGCTGTGTGGGCCACACAGAACAGCAAGCTGTGAGGTGAACCAGCTAGGAGGGTTCCACAGCCCGTGCACTCCTCCCCTGCACCCTTTGTACTTCACCACCCACCGAAGGGTCATGATTCCCAGCCTTGGGCTCCATGATGGAAGACCCCATCTCTGTGTCTGCTCTCATTTCCACCCCAACCCAGAATCCAGGCAGGTCAGGTCTGGCTATAGGTCAAAGCCCAGGAAGAAAACAAGTGAGTAAATAAAAACATACATAGAAACTCTTTTTTTCCTATGCAAGCCTTCTTGAGTTTATTGGAGAGAAAGGTAAGAGAAAATAGGGATGGGTAAAGAAATGAGGTGAAGAGAACTGGATGTGGGCCTCTCATCCACAGACTGCAGGAGCTCTGCCATGGGTCTGTCCTATTCATTCACATCAAAAAGTTCCTCTTTGGGGCTGGAGAGATGGCTTAGTGGTTAAGGCGCTTGATTCCCCAGTACCCACATAAGCCAGATACACATGGAGGCATATGTATCTGGAGTTTGTTTGCAATGGCAAGAGGTCCTGGCGCATCCGTTTTTTCTCTCTCTCTCAAATAAATAAATAAAATATGTGTTTTGGTTTTTTTGTTGTTTTTTTCAAGGTAGGGTCTTGCTGTAGCCCAAGCTGACCTGGAATTTACTATGTAGTCTCAGGGTGGCCTTGAACCCACAGCAATCTTCCTACCTCTGCCTCCTAAGTGCTGGGATTAAAGGCATGCACCACCACGCCCTGCTAAAGTTGATTTTTTGAGCCATTTCCATGTTGTAATCCCCTGGCAGTTTCATAGCCTTTGCGCTGGCAGCGGCAGCAAGGGTTCTCCTAGTATTGTCATTGCTTAATGTTCTCAGTAAGCCCACCAGTGGTGAGGATTCTGCTCAGAGTCTGGTACGCACCTTCCACGTTCCCTTCCTGAACCATCACAGTCCTGGCAATGAACTTTAGATGTTTTGACGTAACCTTGTATTTAAGCTTTTACTCTGCAGGACAGCTCCTCAGGACTTAGTGGACCCCAGGGCCCTAGACATTCTTTTATTATTATTATTAATTTATTTGCAAGCAGAGAGAATGAGAATAGGTATGCCAGGACCTCTTGCCACTGCAAATAAACTCTAGATGCGCACACCACTCTGTGTGTCTGGCTTTAAGTGGCTACTGGGGAATCAAACCAGAACATCAGCTTTGCAAACAAGTGCCTTTAACTGCTGAGCCATTTCTCCAGCCTAAGACTTTGTTTTGTTTTGTTTTGTTTTTTGAGGTAGGTCTCACTCTAGCTCAGGCTGCCCTGGAATTCAGTTTGTATTCTCAGGGTTAGCCTTGACCTACCTCTGCCTCCCGAGTGCTGAGATGTGAACCACCACGTCCAGCTTTAAAACTCTTAACGATTATCCCATTTTCACCTTTTGTTTGCTTTTTACTTCTGTTTTTGTCTTTTTGGTGTTTATGAGACAAGGTCTTATTAGATATTCACTGGCTTGCTGCGTTGCTGTGGTGGTGTGAATGTAAATGTCCCCCAGAGCCTCAGGTGTTTGGATTACACCTCTTCCTTGGTCCCAGCTGGTGGAGCCTTTGGGAGGTGGAGCCTTGCTGGGGGAGGTGTATTATGAGGAGGAGGAACAAGACCTTGTGGTTGGTTAGTCCAGCTCTGCTGGGTGCTGAAAGCTTGCTTGCTCAGCTGCTCTCTCTGCTAATGTATGAAGATGCGAGACAGTTGCCTTACTTTTCTCCAGTCTGATGAAATTTCCCTTAGAAACTTTAAGCTTGAAATAAACCCTTTCCTCCCATAAGCTGCTTCTGGTCAGATGTTTAGTCCCAACAAGGAGAAACTGTTACAATTGCCTTGTCTGTGGGAATCCTCCTGCCTCAGCCTCCCAAGTGCTGGGATGATAGGCCTGTGCCACCACACCTGGACCTGGCTCTGCTTTTGTCTTCTTGTTGTTGTTGTTTTTCCATGGCAGGTTCTCGCTCTAGCCCAGGCTGACCTGGAACTCACTCTGTAGTCCCAGGCTGTCCTCAAACTCACAGTGATCGTCCTACCTTTGCCTCCAAATGCTGAGATTAAAGGTGTGCACCACCACACCCAACTGATTACTTATTTATTTTGTAGTTTTAATATTATTTATTTATTGCAAGCAGAAAGAGATAGAGGGAAGAGAGAGACAGAATGAAAATGGGTGCGCCAAGACCTCCAGCCACCATAAACAAACTCTAGATGCATGCATCACCTTGTGCTGTGCATCTGGCTTATGTGGGTACTGAGGAATCGAACCTGGATCTTTAGGGTTCTCAGACAAGTGCCTTAACTGCTAAGCCAACTCTCCAGCCCTAATTATTTATTTATTTATTATTTTTTTATTTTTTTATTTTTTGCTTTGCGAGGTAGGGTCTCACTCTAGTCCAGGCTGACCTGGAATTAACTATGTAGTCTCAGGGTGGCCTTGAACTCTCAGCAATCCTCCTACCTCTGCCTTCCGAGTGCCCAGCTCCTAATTATTTATTTTTGATCTGCTTTTGTCTTTTTTTTTTTTTTTTTGATTTTGTTTTTTGAGGTAGGGTCTCACTCAAGCCCAAGTTGACCTGGAATTCACTATGTAGTCTCAGGGTGGCCTTGAACTCACAGCAATCCTCCTACCTCTACCTCCCAAGTGCTGGGATTAAAGGCATGAGACACCACACCCAGCGCTTTTATCTTTCGAAGCTATGTGGACCAGGGTGGACTTGAACTTATAACCTATTGCCTTAGCCTCCTGACTGCTGGGATGACAGGCTTGCACCATGCCACTGCGCTTACATACACCTTCTCATGGTAGAAAATATCAGCTCCCCCGTAATTATCAGCTACAGTTCCATGTCACCTCACAGAGACCATTCCTGCAAAAATCAAGGATGGGATTGCTTCTGCCAGGGAAGCAAACTCCCAAGAAATGCTCAAGATTTTGTTTTAGGGGATCAAAACTAGACAGAGGGAGGGGCTGTTTTTTGTTATAGATGAAGGTGCAAACTGTTCGTCCAGACTCTGGAAGATGATCTTGACATACATCAACGACACGACTGAGCTGAGCACCAGCCTCCCCGCCATGAGTCATTTGTCTGTGTCTTTATCCACTTCTCTCCTCAAGACAGTAGCATCTCAAGCCCTTCAAGTCACAGTCAGGATGGGAGCATGGTGTTTTCTTTTGCTAGATCAGAGAGTTCACGGGGACATTAGGACATGTGTGATTTTACCTTGAAGGTAAAAGGTCAAGATGGCAAGATTGCTTAATTCTGGATCCTCTAGCTTTTGTCTTCCTCCCTGAGCACCCTCTGAGACACGAAAAACAATTCCATCTGCTGACTTCAGTAAGGCAGAGGAATATTTGGAGCATCATCACTGTGGGGGCTGAGCTCAGCGCAGAGTGGAGCCTTGGCTTCTAAGTCAGGATCTTAAGACCCACCCCACAGGCAGTTTCTAAAGCCAATGCCTTCCTTTGCAAGCACCTGCCTTTCTGAGAAGAATGAAAAGGTGTTGAATCCCATCAAGACTTAGAGCAACGGGACTTTGCTTTTGCACCATGCACAAATAAGCGTGGACACAAGAGTCTACTAGGAGCCGGGAGTGGTGGCGCACGTCTTTAGTCCCAGCACTCGAGAGGCAGAGGTAGGAGGATTGTCGTGAGTTCGAGGCCAGCCTGAGACTACATAGTGAATTCCAGGTCAGCCTGGGCCAGAGTGAAACTCTACCTCAAAAAAAAACAAAAAAACAAACAAACAAAAAAAAAGTCTAGTAGGGAGGGATTCATGACGGCTTGAGTGAAAAATGCTCCCCGTAGCCTTCGTGTTTGTGAGTAAGCTTCCTTCTTAGTCCCTCACTGGTGGAACCTTTGGGAGGGGGAGGCCCGCAGGAGGAGATGTGTCCCTGGGGGCAGAACGTGGGGCTGATTAGAGCAGCCCTGCTGGGTGCTGAGAGCTGGCTCACTCAGATGTCTTCCTCCTGCTTGGTGTGGCGATGTGATGACCCAGCTGCCTGCTGTGCCATGTGGAAACTTCCCCTTGAAACTGTCACCCTGAAATAAACCCTTTCCTCCCATAAGCTGTTTTTAGTTGGGTGTTTTGCTCTAGCGAAGGGAGCTTTGCCTGTCCCCCTCCACTCTGAGCCAAGGAAGCCCCAAGTCTGCCCAGACGGCTGCCTCCTGTTCTTGACCATTTTTTCCTCTGGCCTTTTTGTTTGTTCTTGGGTTTTTTTTTTGTTTTGTTTTGTTTTGTTTTCAATGTAGGGTCTCACTCTTGCCCAGGCTGCCCTAGAATTCACTCTATAATTCCAAACTGACTTTGAACTCATGACAATCCTCCTACCTCTGCCTCCTGACAGCTGGGATTAAAGACATGTGTCACTGGGCTGGAGAGATGGCTTAGCAGTTAAGTGCTTGCTTGTGAAGTCTAAGGACCCCGGTTTGAGGCTCTATTCCCCTGTACCCATGTAAGCCAGATGCACAAGTTGGTGCATGCACCTGGAGTTTGTTTGCAGTGGTTGGAGGCCCTGGTATGCCCATACTCTCTCTCTGTCTATTGCTCTCAAGTAAACAAATAAAAATAAACAAAAATTTTAAAAAGGCATATGTCACCATGCCCAGTTTAAAATAGTTTTATTTATTTATGAGAGACAGAGAAAAAGAGAGAAAGTATAGGCATGCCAGGGCCTCCTACCACTGCAACCAAACTTCAGATGCATGTGCCACTTTGTGCATCTGGCTTTATGTAGGTACTGAGGAATTGAACCCAGGCCATCAGGCTTTGCATACAAGTGCCTTTAACCACTGAGCCATCTCTCCAGCCCAAGTCCTTCCTTCTGAGACAGAGACCGTGTCAGCTTTGGATCTCTGGCCCCTAAGGAACATTTCTTTTATTTTTTGGTTTTCAAGGTAGGGTCTCACTCTAGACCAGGCTGACCTGGAATTCACTATGTAGTCTCAGGCTGGCCTCAAACTCACAGTGATCCTCCTACTTCTGTGTCCTGAGTGCTGGGATTAAAGGCACATGCCACCATGCCTGGCAATTTTTTTTCAGCCTGCCAGACAACCTGTTTACCACACAGGATCTTAGCAGCAGGTGAGTACTGACAGCTCCCTCTTGGAATTCATGACTCCAGCTGCAAGCCCTGCCTGCTGGCAGCCAAGAGGGCTCATCTGTGCCACTGTCCTAGGACCTTTCTAGCATCCTGCCCTGTTGTCCACACAGTAATGCTCTCATTGTCTCCTAAAGAGAGGAAGTGGAGTCACAGAGAGGTGGTGAGATCTGGGCATGACCAATCACTGGTAAGAGGCAGAGCCAGGGCCCAACCCATGCAGTTTCGCTCCCAAAGGCTAATGCTGGGAAGGAGTACAATTTGGGTTCTGCAATGTCTCAAGCTCTTAGAAAAGAAAGAACTGTTATTTGTTAACTGAGAGCAATAACCTCTGCCAGGTAGGTCTACAATGACGTGCATAAGCTCTGCTGCTGGGT